>CANPUW010000052.1:0-28910 GCA_947579605.1 Athripsodes cinereus
ATATGAGTACAAACAATATACAAAAGACAAAAATATAAATAATGCATCGCCCTATTAAAAAATGTACACATATTTCATAATTTGTTACTTGTTTTGTATGTATGTTTACAAACACATTGTGGATGAAGTTTAATTTATCGACCGACGGTTCTTGGTGGAAGTTCATAGTAAAAAATATTAATAAGACAAGATACAATATAGGAAGTTACTCCACTCTTGACTGTATTGATTTGCGAGGCGGCTTTCAATAGCTACCACTCTCATCGTCAGATAAAAGTGAAGTGTAGCTATATTAGAAAGGTTTGTAATATAGCCTTTATAATACCTTCAGCTCCACTAAACCTTTTAATATACATCATCGTCATCATCATCATCATCGCCCTCAACGCTCCTCTCGGGAGCATAGTGCAGAACCCAGCCTCCTCCATTCAGAGCATCTCTGTGCCAATCGCGTCATCTCTTTCCACGACATTCCCTGCGCTTTAATGTCATTGACATAGGAACGGTGTATCACAACACAATATAGGTACATTGCTTCACACTACTTTTGTCTGACGGTGAGAGCGAAAGCTCTTGAAAGCTAACTCGCAAATTAATAAATTCAACAGTGGAATAACTGCATCTTGTTTCATTCATAATTTATTACATTATGGATGATTAAATAAATATTGTGTTCTTATCACAAAGTTTCATATAGAGCGGAATATTACTTGTAGTAGGTACCTACGTATATTAATATTACGAAAATGCTGACACTGTAAATTATCCCGTTGACTCCTCGGTAAAGAAAAAGTCTCTTACTCTTTTTTGTAAGATTTCGAGCGCCCTGTAAAAAGCAGGAATGTCTTTACTTTTGATGGCACGGAGAGGGCAACTTTCATCTTGATTACATGCACTTAATTTATGACCGAAAAAGTATAAAATATACATTTTTAAAATTTATTTATAGATTTAAGAAAAATAAGAAAAAAATGAAGATAAAATTAAACATATTTAATATTAATAAAACACTGTTTTACTTTTCACTATTAATTCATTATTACTCAAGCGCTTTCGTCAAGTTAGCTTGACATTTTCAAGAGAACTAATTACAAGAATTTTTTTTTTTTTTTTCTCAAAGTCACATGCAACAACAACATTTTTTATATGTAGGTACCTAAAAACAGAAAAGAAGGGGTAAGGAAGTAAGAGTAGTTAAGACAATGGTGGATGAACAATTGGTTTCAACAATGGTGATGAATGGGGTATTTGAATATTTACTATATTTTTAATATTTCTATGTATTTCCAATGTTTCCAAAGCAATTAATTTTCCATACCGGTTTTCTGAATGTAGGACCCTTACACTATTCACATCAAAATTGTGATTATGACTAATGCAATGATCCGCCATCTCCGAACAATTAGATAAACCCCTAAGTGCTCTGGAATGTTCTTTGATACGAGTGTCTATCTGAATATATGTCTGAATGTAAAAACAATAACTACCTTCTCAAACATAAGTGTTCTAATGTGTTGAATAAGCAAATTGGAATGAGTCATCATAAAACAAATGATTTGAAGACAGTTTCATTAATAAATAAAAAAATCAGTGACAACAATATTATTTTGACTAAGGCAGACAAAGGCGAATCATTGGTTACTTTAAAAAAAGAAGATTATTTTGAAAAGTTAAACAATGTTATAATAAAAGATAAAACTTTGGAATTACCCAAAGATCCAACTACGAAATATCAAAAGAAGATATTGCAATACCTCAACACAAATCAATTTACAACAGGCGAAAAAAGAAGACTTACAGTTACTAATCCTGCAGCACCGAGATTGTATGGATTAATAAAACTCCACAAGGAAGACTACCCAGCAAGACCAGTGGTCTCATACGTAAACGCACCTGCAGTTAATATAGCTAAGTTTCTTAACAATGAGATTATGACATTGACAAATTTCACTTCGAAATTCGGTATAAAGAATTCCATTGACCTAGCTAAAAAACTTACTAGTGTTGTTCCTCCAAAGAATTGTTTACTTGTTTCTTTTGATGTGAAGAATCTGTTTACTAATGTGCCTGTGTCTGAAGTTATTGTACTGGTGAAGAATAAATTGGATGAATTGAACATTGATAATGTTAAAAAGCAACGTCTATTAAATCTTTTACAAATTTGCATGGAGCAGAATTATTTCAAGTTCAACGATAAATTTTATAAAATCTTAGATGCCTTACCAATGGGTAACCAATTGAGTCCTATCTTATCGGAGATCTATATGGATGAATTTGAAAGGATATTATTCTCGTCAAATAATTACTTGCTAAAGTTTGTTTTTAATTATTTCAGATATGTGGATGATATTTTGTGTGTTTGGACAGGTACCCATAGACAGCTTGATATGTTTGTTAATTTTATGAACTCAATAAATCCTAACCTGCAATTCACTTTAGAAATTGGATCAAATAATATTCTTAATTTTTTAGACTTAAAGATAATGATATGTGATAATAAATTTAAGTTTGGCATATATAGAAAACCCACTTATACGGATAATATCATTCACGCATCTTCAAATCACCATATTAGTCATAAGATGTCTGCTTTTCACTCAATGTTACATAGACTCTTAAATATCCCTTTAGAACAAGATGAATTTTCTTCAGAACTAAATATAATCAAATGTATAGCCAAAAATAACGGATACAATGTGGAAATGATTGAGACGATGTTATTAAAGAAACAGAATAAAATAATGATTCATAGATATTTGTATGCACCCATTGTAAAAGATAGTGATAAAAATTGGAGAAAGATTTTGTACGTCAATAGTTTGACTGAAAAAGTAAATAATATTACAAAACCATATTTTAATCCAGCATTTTACACCAACAAAACTTCTTTTTAATAATAAGGACCGTAACAATATAATTAATAGCAGCGGTGTCTATTGTATTGATTGCAATGATTGTGATGCCAAATATGTCGGACAGACCAGTCGATCGATAGACACTCGTATCAAAGAACATTCCAGAGCACTTAGGGGTTTATCTAATTGTTCGGAGATGGCGGATCATTGCATTAGTCATAATCACAATTTTGATGTGAATAGTGTAAGGGTCCTACATTCAGAAAACCGGTATAGAAAATTAATTGCTTTGGAAACATTGGAAATACATAGAAATATTAAAAATATAGTAAATATTCAAATACCCCATTCATCACCATTGTTGAAACCAATTGTTCATCCACCATTGTCTTAACTACTCTTACTTTCTTACCCCTTCTTTTCTGTTTTTAGGTACCTACATATAAAAAATGTTGTTGTTGCATGTGACTTTGAGAAAAAAATTTCTTGTAATTAGTTCTCTTGAAAATGTCAAGCTAACTTGACGAAAGCGCTTGAGTAATAATAAATTAATAGTGAAAAGTAAAACAGTGTTTTATTAATATCAAATATGTTTAAAATGTCTTTTCACAATGTGAACACACAAACTCTAGATCCTTTTGTAAATATATGCCTTTAACTTAAAAATATCAAATATAATACAAAAGTATGTTGAAATAACTTTATTTCTCGGATATTGCAGGAGTCCAAGTACTCCTACAAAAGTATGTGATTTAACGATTCTAAAGACCGTAAATTAGATTGTTCACTAAGTAAATATATTACACTAAACCGTCACGGCACAATTGGGGTAGCCAACATACATTGAAGGACCCACAGTCCACCCGGATACCGCAGAAGTCTGGAGACTTCCATTTATCCGAAATACTACACTTAACAAATCTTGTCCACACCGAAGGTGCCATAGTGGACAGCCTGAAGGGCTGGCCGGCCAAAATACCCCGCGTGTGAAATCTTTTGACTACACTCCTTCGATGTCTCTCTAGCCGAGAGAAGCAAACATAGTAATAATACATATATCTTTACAAAATAAATTGAATAAACAAGTTTTCTAGGTTTTCCCTAGGTTTTTTCATTTAAATAATTTTTATTTTTTTAGTCATTTTTTTTTTTTTTATATTTTTTTTTAACTTTTGGGGTAGCCAACAGACCAGCTACACGTAGTAAACATGCAAGCTGTCCTCTCCGTGATAATCAGAATTGGTGCCAAACCTCATCGCTGAGTTTAAGATGTAAAATGTTTTTATTTTTTCGAACATCTGCCTTTTATAGGACAATTAAAAACTCACGGAAAAGCGTGAGAGAACAGTTCTTTGCCGGGTGCTACACGGAAAACGTGCACGCTTTTTTATACCCCTTATATTTATTTTATTTATTTATTCTAAACTGTACATTGTATCTATACGAGAAATTTTATAAACTCGAAAGTAAAGATCGTACCTAGTCTACTTTCAATTATTCTAAGACAGGGTTTACAAACTTTCTAGCCATAAGGCCATTCTGATTACTCCAGTAAGTTGCAAGTAGCATAATCGTTTAATTTTTTGCTGTACCAATACATATACGATCATAATCATCATTGCCCTCAACGCTCCTCTCGGGAGCACACGGCAGAAACCAGCCTCCCCCATTCATAGCGACTTTGTGATAATTGCTTCACCTTTTCCCACTACATTCCTAGCGCTCTGACGCCGTTGTCATAGGAACGGTGTTTTGTAAAAGAGGGACACCCGAGCCGACGGAACACTTGCAGACGGAAAAACAGTACTCTTTTTGGCCAACAATACTCTTTCGATATTTAGAATAACATCCATGGATTTAAGTGAATACTAGAAGGGGAATAGGTATGGTTAAATTAGTTATCGAAATCGATAATTTCAAATTCGACAAAAAAGAGAGTGGTTATTTTGTGAGATCGTATACTTACATAACAAACGAAATCGAATCGAGTTTTCGCAACATCGATTATTATAGTAAATAGATTAGTACACTGATGCTAGAAACATTTCGATAATTGAAATGACTTTGCAAAAAATTATATTAAAAATGTTTTTTGTTAGTGAGCAGGTAAGTTTTAACAAATTTCGAAGGGTGAAGTAACAATTTTCTAATGTTATTACGCCATTAACGAAACATAAAATCGATTAGTTTTTGTTAACTGTGTTATTTTACAGTTGTCTAAAATACGCAATTTTCATAATCAATTTGATCTCAGACATTCCCGTAAGTTTTCGAGTGTCTTGTAAAAGGCAGGTGTTCGAAAAAATAGACATTTTACATTTTAAATTCAGCGATGAGATTTGCCACCCTTGAATATTTTAATTTTTTGTTGGTAAGGATAGGACAGATTACATATTTTCGTTACCTTAATGCAGAACTATCCTAAGTTTCAAAAGGGTGATTTTTCACAGGAGCGCAGTTTAAAGTTTTGTTTTTGTAATAAAAATAGAATATAAAAAAATATCTATAGCTAATTATGACATGCATTTTTATGTACGAATCTCATTACTCTCAATCATTAAATTATCTCGTATCTGTTATTATCATTTCTTATTTCTTCATATTTAGCTCATTGTGATAAAATTTTGAACTTAGGGTAGTTCTGCATTAAGGTAGCTATTTGTTGTGTGCGGCTGGTCTGCTGGCTGCCCCATTCGTGAGATAGTAGTAGTCTTCAAGATATGCAATAACCTTAATCAAATATGCATAGATGAGGTACATCGCCGATCCTAAATGACCTAATATGAATGGTCAAATGTTTTTTTTTATTTCGTCATGGATTTCAACTACATAAACACCGACACAGTGAATGGTACAACAGAGTATTCTGAAGACTTCTGAACACATTGACTAGATATCCTGAAATTCAGAAACGACTCTTTGTACATTACAAGTTATAAACCCTGATGACAAAGTCCTTCAATCGAGATATCCTGGGTTTGATTCTTTCCGCAGCAAATTTACTTCAAATGTTTAGAACATTCGCAAATGTTTTGTTCGTCTACGCAACGTGCCCACACCCAGAGAACCAAACAAATTATTAGTGAATATTTTAAGCATTTTGTTACTGAATTGTCGAACTAGCAGCCGAAAAAACATTAATCTTAATTGTTTCGGCGCCAACCACGGAAGATCTTGATCCATCCAAAATCTGAGATTTACGAGATTTCAAAAAACGTATTGTCCCATAAAATAAAAGGCGTGATGCCATAATCTCAACAACAATAATAAAACGGATTCAAAATAATATTACAGAATTACGTTAAACTGAGTAACACGCAGACATTAGGTCGACGTTCGAAATCATCTCGTAAGATTTAAATTTAATGCATTCCTTCAAATAATTGAATATCATTATGTTGTTTTAGCTCTAATAACAAACCAGAAACAACGCGGATTATTGCACACTATATTAATAATAATATAATGTACTACTGTATACGTTCAAAATTACGAAAGTAAGTGAGGTGTTGGCTGTTTACAACGTACGTCATGTCAGTAACGATAACAATAATAATGTTTTTATCTCTATCGCTGTGTACCCAACCTAAAAATCACTGTTATCCTGTTGATATTTAAGTCACATGTATTTGACAATCGCAAACGTTTCTGTGAATTTATTATTATAATGTGAAATATAGCGAAATTATTTTCTAAATATCATTGACCTATCTGTAATAGTACTCGTATACACTAGTAACGCGGTACTTATTATTATTGCAGAAAACATGTACCAAAAATAAAAATAAAACCTAATAAAACTTTGCTATTTCACTCCATAACATTAAGGTGCTAACGGTTTCCCTACTTATACTTAAATATTGCACATCCTATATAGGTAACTGACAAAGCTATAAAGAGACTCTACAAAAAAAAGCAATCAATTTCCTTCGAGCCTTGCAACAACAACAATTTGTTTGGTCGCATTACCAATTTTTCATGAAATTAACAACAAAATAATCCTTTAATCCCTCAAAGTACGAGCTCTGCTCAATTTTGAGGGTAAAATAGATATTGTAAAGAGTTTTTTAATTGTGTTTATTTTATGTATATATTTAATGTGTTTATTATTGTCTCAATAAAAATATTTCAATTTGAAATGTTTTCTCCGCTATACTGATGTTTATGGACACGTCTTTGGTCTTGAAAATGTCCTTGAAATACGAAAGACATCTCTAATCAATATAGTGGAAAAAAAAACATTAGTTCTACTAAACGAATTCTACTACCTTAACACCAACACAGTGAATAACAAATGTTCTTTTGAATTTCTAATTTATACAATATAGGGTAGTGTAGTGAAAAGGGTTGAAAATTAGGAATAATTTGTAGTGTTGTGTCATATACAACCATTTTTTTTTTAAATCAACAAAATAACTCTGTAACGTAGAATATTTTACTTAAATCTATTCTTTTGCCTAATCTTTGTAAATTATTTTACTTCTGAAGTAAAAATCAATTCAACAAAAAATATGTTGATACCATTATCACCAGAAGAATAATAGTAACAAATGTTACTGTTCTTTTTTCCCAAACATGTTACACATCTGACACATTACTGTTCTTTTTTATTGTGATGCGCCGTTTTCCACAGCTATTATTTATTCATCATAATATTTATTTTGTTTATTATTCACACTTTTGAGACAGTGCTATTATGTCACTTGGAACAGTTCCAAATGTTACATATTTCACACTACGACTCAACAATCACTGTTAATACTAACACATGGCTATTCCAGTTACTTTATTATACCTACACGATATGCCGTTAATATAACATATTAAAATCACATCAATTAAAATAATATTTATATATTAATATATTACGTGCACCATGCAAACGTAAACACGCTGAGTTACTTTTAGCGTTTGATAGACTGTGAATATGACAAAAATATCTGTGACCTGATTCCTTGTGAGCGATGATTTGTTATTGATGCAGTGATTTTTATCCATCTATAGTTTTGTTATCACGTCGCAAGTTAAAAGAAGAGTATGGGTAAAATAAATTGTCATCATTGATGGGTCAAAAAGTACAAAAGGTAGAGGACAATTTTCTTGGAGATAAAAGTAACAAATAAGGTCTATCACAGGCTCAATAATGGTGGAAGGTATGCAGACTGCAAAATTCCGGGATAGGTGAACACGCATGCACAGCAATCATCGAAATATCCATAAAAATGTATAGATAAAGAACAAAAATGATCAAGTTTCTTTAGAGATCTTTCGAAGCAAAAGAGTTCAACGAATTCAAACTGATCGATAATTTATTAATGGAAAACCTTAAAATACTGGAATCAAATAAAATTGACTCACCTGTACACGGAGACAAGAAAGAGAAGGAAACTTCGAGAGACGATCGACTTCATCCCACGTCGAGAGTCCTGTGTTGTTCAAGTTCAGAAACCGGAGCTTCCTATTAAACCAAAAAAAGTGTTGAATTAGTTCATGAAAAATTTTGGGCACATAAAACTACCAAAGACGTAAAATTGAAAACTGTCATATAATCACCTGAAGCTATCGTGAGGAGATTCCGCCGAAGGATCAGCTTCACTGGAACTCTCCGACCTACTATACTCCTCGCTACTTGGATTAGGGTCTAAACTAAGCGTAGTTAATGGGCACTCATTTAGGACTAAAGACTCTAAGTTGGGGAAGGCATAACCCAACTTGCGTATCTCTCTCCAATGGCACACTGGGTTTCCAGAAAAATGAAGTTTCTTCACTTGTGGATACACTCGAGATGGCATTCCATTTTTAATGGTAGATGGATTTTCACTGTCCATACAATTTCCTCCAACTCTCCCGCAATTCAAGTTTTCTTTGTCTTCATCCAGTTCATTACAGTTGTCATCTGAAGCGCATCTCGAATTGTCTACTTTATTTTCTTCATTTTGCTTTTTTGGGCAGGTCTTCAAATCTTCAACTCCTGCTTCTAACTGCACGTGAGAATATTCATTCAAGCTCAAATGTAACTCTTCCAAAGCGGGCAAGAGTTTCAACAATGTTTGTACACTAGCCCAGTCTACTCTTGTTGAGTTCAGAACAAGGTTCTTCAGATGGGACCAGCAAGTGTTATGTTTGTTCATTGCCTCCAGCTGATCTGAGAGACGATTGAAACTCAAATTCACGAACTTAACTTGTGGCATGTGCTGCAAAATTCCCAGAACCTGAAAATCATACAAAAAAGATGATAACAAAAAACTTGCGGTTAAATTAAACTGTAATCTAAATCAAAGATAGTATTGTTAAGTGATAAATCAATATATTAGATTAATTTTGAATAATTCACGGACAAGATTAGCATTTTATTCAATATAACCAATTCAACAAAGAATAAAATATCAAAATTACCATTCAATAAAAAAGCAACATGTACAATCAAGACGTAAAAGAGAATTTGAAGTAGTCAGTTCTCACCTCGCTCCATTTAGTCAACTTATTCTTCGCCAGATCCAACTCCTCAACATCACCACATTTATCGAGCAGCTCTTCTCCATCACCGGCAGTCTCAATATCACAGTCGTTCAGCACCAAAAGTGTAGGGACACTGAGTCTAGGTGATCTTTTAGGCACGAATATGGCAACGGGGAGATCCGTAATATGCTTTCCACCACCACTCGCATGAGTGTGCCAGCCATATTTCTTCTCTAATGCTTCGATCAAGGAAGTCATCTTGAAGGTGAGTTTTCCGCTTTGGATGGAGCCAGTGTGTTGTTTCTTGAACCGTTGACAAAGAATTCAATAGAATCTCCGTCCAATCTGAAAATAAAAGGAAAGAAATATAAGCTAATATCTTTCTTATCTCAAACAAATAAACAATTCATGATAACGATAACAACAATTCCGATTTTTGATAAGGAATCATGACAAAGCATTTCGGAGGGAGTATTCGATAGAGTAATACTATATGTTGAAATAATTCTAGACAGAAGAGGTCAAAAAATCCTTTTATGCTTTCTGGTTATCATTATAGAAAAACATGAATTCTGAAAATGGAAAAATCTCATGGTTTTATGCCTAGAGATATCTGCAACCAGCGCAACCACCCTCCAGAGAATATTACAATTTTTGATGTTATCTTTTTATTTAGTTTCTTCCCTGTTTACACGTGTTTCTCACTTGATTAGCAAGCATTTAGGGGGAAAAGAGCTGCATGGACAGAAATTATGTCAGCTTTTTACGGAGAATATTTAATATATCACACTAAAGGGGAATCAAAAGATGGTGAAACAATTCTGAAAGGAAAGGAAGAATATAAATAAGGATATTACGAGAAAGTCAATAACCAAACTACGATGCCACTGCCATCAGAACCAGAAGTAGATATTTTCAATTATAATACATAAAAGTGCAAAAGAACGTTTAAATTTGGAATTATTGGAAGTCTGAATGAATCTCGAGAAAGAATAAAAATTACACAAATTTATAACTGTTCCGTTGATTATTAAAAAAAAAAACAGAAATAAAAAAAATAGTCTTTGGTATAGTAAAGGTTGACACACAGGGTATGAATGTTTCGGATATGAATTCTCGATTGAATCATATATTGAGCATTAGGTAGAAATGTCGCAATTCTGCTAACTATAAAAAGACTTATATAAAGAAGTGAAATAATATAACAAAACAAAGAAAATTAAACATCAAAAACAAGAAGCAATGTAAAACAAAAGTATGCGTTATCAACAAAGACAAAACAACAACGAGTTATGGAGTTGTGCGTAACAGTACAATAACAATAAATTATTATGTTATGTAAAAAGATCCTGTTACTTCTAAGTCCAGTCACGCCAGAAAAAGCGGCCGTCCATATTATTATTATATTGAAAGTGAAAAAAACTGGTATAAAATCATAGCGGAACAGTGGTTTGTATAATGATATTATTTATCATACGTAAACATAATACTGTTTGAAGCGTTGTGTACTTGTGTATGAACACGATTTACCTTCTCATGCCTGTAGTGTAGTGCATTGTCACTTTTGAAATGGTTTCGTAAGACAAACGCTAACGCGATCTCCGGTCGCTTGGATCCGTAGCTATGATTCACACAATTTATTTTTTTAATTTTTATTTATTATAAAGATAAATAATCTTTGATAAACTGTAAAGATTGGTTATTGTAAGAGAGGTGTTCGCGAAGGGCATCTTGTATCTCTAGTCTAGAAATCAGACAGTCTCCGATCTGCCGAAAGATAGTGGCTAAATTTTGCTGCTTGTTCAATGATGTTGAGATATAATATGTATTCATAAAATTTGAGATTAAAATATAATATATAGAATCCATTGATTTGAATAAATGAGAGTTAAAATATAACCAAGGTTGCAATTCAAAAGATTTGTCAGCGAGTCTGACACATTTTTCCCAATTTAAAAGATTTGTCAGCGAGTCCGACAATTTTTTTCCCAAATCAAAATATTTTTAGCGAGTCTGGCACATTATTTCCCATTTCAAAAGATTTTTCAGCGAGCCTGAAACATTTTTCCCATTTAACTCATCGTTCTTCTAGAATTATCTTCTATAAACCTGGAGACTTTATTTAAACTAATTCTTTAGTTCTTTCTTGCAATTTATTACTCATTCGGAGACTTTATATTTAAGAGTGGGGATACCAGGATAAGAATCCAGAACTCTTGGAAACTTTAATATAATATAATAACAGTTTATTAAACACAATATCATTTTACAATAATCGAACAATAACAAAATACATTTATTTTCCTAATACAATTACTCCCCAAAATTGAGCGTAGCTCGTGCTTTGGGGAGAATTATTTTATACTATATAAGCAATCAAAATAAAAATAAATAGCAATCAGAAAAAAGACATACACATACAGTCATAATGTTCCGACTAGAAATTCCACTTAACAAGTTTAATCATAGCATATAGATCAAATCAGAAATATACAAGACATCATACCAAAATAAAAAAAAAAAAAAACAAACAAAAATCAAAAAAGAGTCATACCATAATTATTCATGTATTCAGTCTCGTGCAATATATCTTTTGACAAACTTTTTAAATTGCTGTAGGTCAACATTATCAGCACGTCCATGTTCTATATCTAACTGGTTGTACCACTTCACACCTTTGTATGTATAGTGGTGTTGGCCTGTTGTAGTTCTCTTGAAGGGGACTTTAAGAAGTCCTCCTCCACGCGCCCTGAGACTAATACAACATTCCGAGTGGATTCCTAATACAAAATAGTCTTTATGTATTTGTATTAGTGAAGCTTTCTTGTACAATTTATCGAGAGACAGTACCGGCAAATCTTTATACAGTCTATCGGTCGGGTAATCTATTGGCCTCCTCAGAATGATCTTTAGCACGCCTCTCTGCAGTACCATTAATGGCGCTAAAGTAGTCTTAAAAGCACCTCCCCATCCAACAATGCCATACTGGAGTATAGATTGGACCAAGGCATAATAAACCATCTTAAGTGCCTGTAAGTCAAGTATGTCTCTCAGCATATAGAATATATACAGCATCTTTCTCAACCTTTCTATCGTTGCCTGAATATGTTCTTTCCACTTAACATTGGAATCTATCCAAATCCCTAAATATTTCACCTTTTTACAAATTGCGATCTCCGTACACTCAGCACCACAAAAACTTATTAATTGTAATATATTTAAGTCGAGACCATACCAAATACTTCAATTGATAAGACACCAGACACCAGACACCATCCATTTGCTTTGACAAGGGTTCATTTCCATTTTTAATGAAGTTGTGAAAGGAGTTAACACGAGATTAAAAAAAGATATTTAAAAATTCTGAAATGGCACAAAATACCAAAAACATGCATTATACCGTGAGTCAAAAATTCCGCGACGCAAAAGGTTGATATTATCCGCTATTTGTCTACTCTAGACCACAAAATATGAGATGAAAATATTGAATTAATCAAGAACGCAGAAAAAAACCCAATTAAAACTGGATTAAAAAGAACATCAAATATCAAAAGTAATATCGGACCCAAATACTTAACAGAAATTAGCGTGTTATGACGCTTAAATAAATAAATAATTTAATTCAACATGACGAGTACAAAAAAAAACGAGAACGACAAGTTTCTCCAAACCACCAACGCTGGAATCATATTCAATTAAATATCATATTTCCGTCGTGATTATTATTATTGTTATTAGTTCAATGAGTATTCGTTTCATATCTTCAGCAATTATTGTATTTTTAAAGGTTTTATAGATTTTCGACCGATGTACTAGTTCTGATTTCGGCTATTTTTCTGA
Organism: Athripsodes cinereus; assembly: GCA_947579605.1. Taxonomy (NCBI): domain Eukaryota; kingdom Metazoa; phylum Arthropoda; class Insecta; order Trichoptera; family Leptoceridae; genus Athripsodes; species Athripsodes cinereus. The sequence goes on from CANPUW010000052.1 coordinate 13,155, forward strand.
TTCTGGCCGAAAACGTATTTGGAATTTATAAAAATTGTTATAAAATGAAAAGTTATAAAACCACAATTACGATTCATTTATTTATTTATTCATTCTTTAATGTACCTATATTGATCACAATATACTGTACACGGTTTCATAGAGAAATGCATTAAAATTAAATACAATCTAAATTACACAGAGGGCGAGTTTATCGCAAAGGTTTTAGTCTCATTTTCAAAAAGGGCTATACGATTTTTATATACAAAATGTGAAAAGATAACGTCTGTTAAAAACAACCGAGAAATAAGTCATATAATTTAACAAGCACAGAAACTTGACCGAAGTCATCCATGTTCTTTCATATGATAAAGAGAGGATGGTCAAAAAATCTGAAATAAGAGGTGTGAGGAAGTGCGGGTATCCGAGGACCACGTGGATTCAAGGATGGCCGTGTGTTAAATGAGAAAAATAGACGTGCGTGCATCAGAAATTGCATGAGTGTAGAAGTATGAAAGGATAGGTCTATACGGCGCTCCGTTCTTTCAGCCTAACCCACTTAGGACACAGGCGTGCAAGGACGCAAATTGCATGCAAGTTTAAGTTGCAAATGTATCCACATCGCGCCAGTAACTTCTACATGCCATTAACAAGCATGCACGCTACTGTTCCATTTTACAAGCATGTGTATCGCCGCCTCAAGGCGTAAGAATATATACAATAGTATAGTATGGTCAAATAGCATGACCGATTTTAAGAAGTAACTAATTTAGAAATACGATATTTGGTCGAAATTTTATGAACTCCAAAGTTCAAATTGTCACAAAGAGTAAACAAACATGACTAAGAAAAAGAGTACAAAATAATAGAACGAGATACATAAAAACTCAAAACCAGAAGTTGTGTGGCAGGTTCATGGTTGCACATTCACATTAGGTCGCTCACGGTTAAGTTTATCCAACATCCATAAACCTGTCTTAACAAAGTGATTTCTAGCTCAAATAGTTCTACATTCAATAGATACTAATATTCTTTATCAAGTTTTGTGGTTTGATCAAATAAATTCATAAATCTCTAACAGCACATAACCTTCTATAGGTGCGATATTTCAGTTTTACTTGTAGAACAACTTTTAAGTGCAGTAATTAGTTTTTGATTCACAGGTAATGTTTTTAGGTTTATAGATCCGTTACAAGTTGATTCCGACAAAATGCGTTTGGATTTAATCGAATTTATTATTAATTAATGACCATAAATGTTAGTTTTTAATTCAATCATATTATTTTTAATCGTTCAAGACGTTCCTAATGATAACTAGTTTAATTTGTTCTAGATACGAAAATGTTGGGTGCATACAAATTTGAGGTTAACTCATAATACCTTTAACTGGTGCAGCGTGAACATGAACGGAAATATAGTCGATTCATTTAGTTTGCGAAAGTTCTACTTATTTGCATAGTTTTTTCCAGGTCAAAGTTATGACAAATTAGTTTCTCTAATTTATAATAATAAATAAAAATATAAATTTTTATTGATCTCAATCGTACATATTTTATCCTATTCCGTTTGCGATGGACCCTACAATACTTTTTGTTTATTTTTTGGCAATTATATATAATTATGTTTAACATGTAAAAGCTATGACTCGCAATTGTGATAAATAAATCAATGAATAAATATATATAAGATTTTTTATTTTATTTTTATGTTTGCAACGATTATTAATGAACTTCTGCGACATTTCATTTTGAAATTCAACAAAAAAAACCAAAGAAAAAAAGTGTGCATGTGTTATTTGGTAGTATATATCTTCTTATTTCACTAAATCTTGTTAAATCGCGATGGAATGGACAGACTTATTTATTATTACTGGTAAGTCAAAAGACAAATTCTAAAAATTATGTCACATGCTTTTTATGCAATTTCTTATATAAAAATCTAATTAACATGTAAATAGAACGAATGCAACCTCAATGAGACATATATTATATAAAAAGCATTACATAATAATAATGAACGAATGTAATTTAAAGAAATTATATAATAATTAGTGATCGTTAATTAATTTATTGCCAAAAAAATCATTAAGACCAATAATTATTATTCGCACGTTCATTGAACGCATTATACGTGAATATCATACAGGGAGAAATGATGCACAGTACTATATCATGATCATAGTTTTTTTTTTAGATTTAGCTACAGTATGTTCACCACCAGAAACGGAGAATATTATCAAACGAAATGTGTATATGGTTTTCATATTTGTCAGGATTATTCACATTTACAAAATTACACTTAACCCCTTAAGACCTGAATTATTGTTAATGGAAAAAAACTTGTCTAATTATTGGCCAAAATGGTTAAATTAAAACACATCAGTACACAACAGTAGGTAAATTATATATACCTACTAGTGGTATGATTTTCAAACAATTTAAATAGTTTATTTAGTACCTAGAGAGAGACGGCAATAAAGTTAAATATATTGAATAAGGAATTTATAAGGTTTTATTTTGTTTATGTGTATAATTCTGCACACAGAGTCTGAAGGGGTTAAGGACTCACCGAAGACGCTATGACTGAGGACTTCCATTTGTCCGATTATAATTTCCAGACTAGCAAATCTGTCCACACGGGATATATGAGTGGGTAGCCAGCTTCAAGAGCTGGTCGACCCAAGTCAAAATCACCAAGTGTGGAATTTTTGACAACACTCCTTCGATGTCCCTCCAGCTGGGAAGCGAGCGCATAAACGTAGGTACAGCAAAGAAAATAATTTTGTTTATAAAAGTGAAAAACTATGAGAAAAATACTCAACAAGCACACAAACACTTATTATAGATAAATTATTACAAACGGTGTTCCGATGAATCGACATGGGCTGATTTAAGTGCGATTCAACCAAAATACATTCACATCAATTGCAATTAGGCTAGACAAATATAATAGAAGGAAAAACCAGAAATACAACAGCAAATTGTTAGCATATTTAAATAATCTAAAAAAATAAAGTTATAACAGTCAATTGTTCAGCATTACACTCTGCATCTACTAAACAAAATAATATTGCTACATATTCTGTAAGTCCGTGAATACATTTAATTTATGATTAACCTAGTTGCTGAAGATTATAATATTTGCAATACGGTACTGTACTCGTACTGACGGTTGCAATCTGATGTTGCAAAATATTTAGCGCGGTAGTGTACAACAACGTAACAACGCGGCAATAGGTAAAAACGATTGTGATCGTGAATCATAATGATCATGCAAACGGTGCACAGTGAAAGGATGATAATTTTACTAATGCAGCTTAACGCAGTCGACAGAAGAAGTGATTATTTTCGAAACGGGCTATTTCACATTTACTAATGCCGGACTGTAAATAAACCTATTGATATCGGACAACGGAGTTTTCAGTCTAATTCTGAAATTTTGAATTATGAACAAATTACTTTCATACTTTCAAAAGGGGCATTGAAGAGAGTGTAGTTTAAAAGATTCCCACGACGGCGGTTTTAGCCGGTCGGTCCTTCAGACCTGCCCAATGGCCCGCCCGTGAGGACAATTTTGGTTTGAATGTGCGGATAAATAGGAGTCTATGACTCCTGAAATATCCGGGTGTGAGGTGGGTCTCTCTTCAATTATGAACAAATTCTGAAATTTTGAATTATGAACAAATTCTGAAATTTTGAATTATGAACAAATTCTGAAATTTTGAACTATGAACAAATTCTAAAAACTGGCGATAGTCGAGATAATAATTTTAATGATATCTGAGAACTGTTCTGCTTTGTGGTGGATAGAAAAGTATTTGGTGACGAGAACGGGTATAAGAATTTGGATTGAGAATGAGTTTCATGTCTCTTGATAATTTTTCTGTACAGCTTATCACTGGACACGGTCAGCTAAGAGGTAAACTTTTTGAATTAGCCTTAACTGATAATCCATGGTACACATATGGGACAGGAGCTCAATATGCGGAAAATATCCTTTGGGAATGTCCTTTAATGATGGATGCAGGAGAGGAAATCTGCTACGTCAGCCAAATCCACCTCTCATTGGCGGGATACGGTCGAAGATGCCAATACAGGTTTAGTGGTACCGATGAATTTGAGAGAGTTTAAAAATTATCACTTGTCATTAGCTCAAACGGATAAAATATAGGAGTCTTTCGACTCCTAAAATATCCGGGAAAAGATGTCATTTCAACACACGAATTTGGAACATAAAAATAATGAAGTATTCTTGTACTATAATCCGTCTAGTAAATAAATTTACTTCGACTGTAAGCGCATGAGAAACGGTAATATTAATAATTGATATATGGATGTTAGGAAATACATAATACAATAGGTACAACATAAATACATGCACTACTACAATAGTTAATATTATGTTTTACGCATGCACATTAGGTGATGCATCAAAGCCTTAAATTAAAACAACCCAGAATAAATGATTTAATTATTATTTATTTATCGTGTCGAAACCCAGAAAAAAACCAATCAAACTGACCTCCAGTACTGTGCGAAACGCAAAGCAGGTGGAGATGCGTCAAAAATATCCTCCATAGTGCATGTGACAGGGCACAATGGACACTCCAATTGATTAATAAAAATATATTAAATATGACACAGAGAGGACGACTCCCATGTTGATTACAAAGCAGCTAGTCTGCTGGCTACCCCAATTATAGGAGATGGAATGAATGGATATATCGAATTTCCAGTTCTATAACACAACTATGTAGAAAAACTTAGGTATATTCGAGAAATCGTCATTTTAGTAGTTTTGCTATAGGTAGTTATATTATGCTTTAAAAACACAACAGAAAGTGAAATATCATACTTTACTACAATAATTGCACAGTTAAAGACATTTGTTGTCATTGTTCCGTTCAATAGTTAAACAATTCGATATATTTATTTGTGGAATCGAAAAAAGGTAAAAAAAAAATCCGCAACAAAATATTTAATTTATGTATTTTTACAGTTATTTGTTAGTGTAATTGGAAGAGTAACGTTGATAGTGTGTTTTACCAATTAAATCAACATTTTTGAAATTTGCGACTTGTTGGGTTATGGAACAGTCGATATTAAATCACACAGAGCGACCTAGTCCCAAAATAAGATGTGAATCTTGTATTATGGGTACTATTGGAATTGGACAGTCGATATATATTAAATAAAGTTATAGGGTCTCGGGTTTATGAATAAATGTTCAAACATACAAAAGCAAAAATGCAGAAATAATCTGAGCATGCACAAGACCTACAATGTCTACAAACTATCATCACCCTTGTGCATATGCAGTATACATAAAATATAAATAAACACACGTTACCCCGAATATAATAGATACTCTAATCTTAATGGTGGTTTGATGGGAGCGCATATAGGATTTTTCAATTCGCATGTTACATTGTATTGAGGGAGTAGAAGTCACAGTGTGGAAACAGATAAGGCTCAGAGTTACCAATTTAGATTTAGAAGGGAACGGCGACATAAGGAAAACAGGGATGTTCTGCGATTTTTTTTGCGTCCATTGTATTTATTAAATACAAGAATCGGAAATGAGTGATCTAGTTTTTATTTTTTTGGACAAACATTCCATCACGGCAAATCCACACAAGTGGAGTAACCAGAACACAGACTGCATGTAATAAACATGCATTTTATCCTGTTCGTGCCAATAAAAGGTAAGACGTTTAGGATGGGTGCTGAAGATGTTAAATGTCTTAAACGTGATGTTTTACGAACATCTGCCTATTCAGGACGGACTTGTGTTGAGCACATTAAATACAAGAGCAATCATGAGGAATTGTACGACAGTGACGGAAGCGAACTGTGAATGTACCAATAGAAGTTAGCGGGGCTCGATCTTCCTTGCCAACCCAAAAGGATAGCAGTGTAATTTTTAGGTTCTCAAATTGTTGTAGCTGTATGTATTTTTTTTCCTTTTGACTTATTTATACTTAGTATAATTTAGAGTTCTCGACTTGTTATTTAGATCGTAATTTTTTTTATTTTGTGCAAAATACGGCATTTGTCTTAAATATTAGATGTACATACTTCAAAATAAAGTCAACTTATACAAAATAAATCAAAAATAAAACGAACATAATAATTATGTTCTGGGAAATAATTATGTTCGTTTTATTTTTGATTTATTTTGTATAAGTTGACTTTATTTTGAAGTAGATATGTAATCTAATATTTAAGACAAATGCCGTATTTTGCACAAAATAAAAAAATGACGATCTAAATAACAAGTCGAGAACTCTAAACTGCAGCGTAAAGGCCACAAATAGAAAAATACACACGAAGCACTTTAAAATGGACAAGGGATTGCAGTAGAATAGGTATAATCTATAACAGGAGTCTCCAAACTTTTCAGTCTTAGGGCCATGCTAATTTCTTCAATAAATTTCGAAAGCGTTTAAAATTTCTTGGCGTTACATATACGATCCTCTTTACCCCAAAAAAACTAGGAACCGAAATGAATCCCATTAACTTATCATGGTAGTGTGTTAGTAATTATCTTCTTCTTCCTAGCACTGTCCTAGCTTACTGGCGCTGAAACCTGTTGGCGTTATATATTCTTCTGTTCCCTGTCATCTTCATCCAGGCCATTTCTCCGCAGGATTCTATTGCATTGTCATCCAGGTATTCTTTGGTCTCCCTCTTGATGGACATCGAGGGAGATTTATCGATATGACTTCAGTGCAGTAAGTAAATTTATCATTCAACTCCAATATATCATAGTTACAACAATAATAAGCAATAACCCAATAGCTGTCACGGGCCGGATTGATGACACTTGTCATTAGCTGTCGCGGGCCAGATTGATAACACTGGCGTGCTAGATCTGTTCCGTGGGCCGTAGTTTGGAGACCTCTGATCGATAGCAAAGCCAATACTACATAATAAAGCTGAACTGTGTTAGATAGAACAATGCTAATGCTGGGGCTGCGATAGATATAATATTAATATATTATGAAGGGCGTCACGTAAGATAAAATCAATTATTTATTTAATTCATCCCCTTTCCTAGTAGAGACTTATAATAGGTCTTGCTGCAACGTCTGGTCAGGACTTTATTTTAAAGACTGCGTTTGACAGCAACGACAGCACTTTACACATTAGACTGCAAGGAAAACGCGACAAGTGGCGTGAAAAATTATTATCCGGAGCTTGATGCGATTCGATTCTAAATAAGGGGAGATAATCGTACAATATTACTTCGTCCGTGAGTTCTCTGTCCATTCCACCTCTTCATTACACTTCTACATTTCGTGACCCTATCAGTCCAAGGAATACGAAGCATTCTTCTATGAAGCCACATTTCGAATTGTCGAAACCACATCGAAGCGATTCGTCATATTAATTTTAAGGGTTCAGATCTCAGAATCGTGCAGATACAGACCCTGTAGGGGCTGCTCCTGGCTCGCTCGTCTGGGACCATTATTAGGAGCCCATGATAAGGTGTGATAATAAGATAAAAAGTGATAAGACCATGCATGATGTCCATGATAATGTATGATACTTTTTTACGGCGGCCGGTGTGGCGCGGAGGTAACGCTCTTGCCTTTAAGTCACGAGGTCCCGGGTTCGATTCCCGGCCAGGGCAAAATGAAGAATGACCTTTTTCAAATTGTCCTGGGTCTGGGTGTTACATGTATGTGTTTAGTGCATTGTATACATGTGTATCGTCGTGTTGGTACCCATAATACAAGATTCATATCTTAGTTTGGGACTTGCTCGATCTGTGTGAATTGTCTATGCATGTTATGTTATCATTGTTATTTTCTAATGGTGATATATTGTAAGGAGGGAAATAAAAAATAATTCATTTCATTTTATATATATGTAATAATAATAAGAATATTTCAGGAGTCCAAGGACTCCTATAGTTTAGACTCGTTTAGGTGACAATTTTTTTTTCAACTCTCTTCTGTCAGTACTAAGTACTTTGCCAGTGTTGGCATCTCCGACCCTACAACGTCAGTGGGTGGGGGACCCGGGTGATGTAGCAGATCCCATCTTGAGACCCACACATCCACGAGCATTTTATATATATAGGACATTTAGAGTCTCTGTCTAAGTTTCAGGTTAAGGTTGTCATCGCAGAAGAGCACTCACATTTTATTAAATGCAGCACGAGTTGCCTCAATTCAACAGATACAGAATATGAAATTAAATATTCTCATTGTTTATTATCATTACATGTTTCACAGTTACATAGACCGATTACAGAAATAACAATAAAATACATAACTAACCATCATCATAATAGTTATTATTATCACAACAGTAGGCGAGTCACGCATGTATGCTTTTCACTTTCCACAATACATAATGTACATAGTCACTATCCTCAGCAACTAGCACAATATCCGTACTGTATCAGTATCACCGACAGGTGTGTAGACTGTACAACAATAGCTCCGTTTTGTGACGTATTGAAGATAAGTGGTGTGTGGTAACTTAGTATATACTTAGCGGCAATATGGAGTACTCACATACCCCGCAAGTGATCGCTCGAGCGGAAAATTGATTAATATACTTATCACTCGGTTGCAACGTATTGTTATGTCAACACAAAATGTCAAATTGGACACTTTGTCAATTGTTAATTTGGCGCAAAAAATACTACTACTGCTACTAACTATACCGTCACGGCATATCCCACAAGTGGGGTAACCAGAAGACGACCTGCATATGATAAGCGGGTGCCCTGTGTAACTTACAGTAGCTGGTTTCTGCACTGTTTGGTTTGCGTCTGCGATTTACCAAATTCCTCCTATCCCCCATTCTTCCGTTTTAGAGCGCCATTATATTTTTGTTTTTGCCAATGGCCCACTGTATCTTCATGCTCTTTTTTTGTTTAAGAATGTCATGTAAAGTGAATATGATTAACTCATTTCATGTTTTTTTATGGATTTGTAGACGTACTGATTTACTTGTAATATCCGCAAACTTCACTGGTCAAATATTGATTTCTTCTTCTATCAGTGCCGTATCAGGTCCCCCCGACGTTGGCGATCACTCTGGAGAATGCCCCATCCGTGTTATTCCGGTCCATTGCCGTATATTCCTATTGATTTAATGTATTAATTTGTAACATGTGCAAAATGACTATGTTTAGCTTGGCTAATAAATAAATTAAAAAATAATAAATATACAAGCTATCCTCTCCGCGCCAGTAAAAAAAAAAACATTAATGGTGGTTGTCTCTGTCGCGGGTAGAGAGAGAAATTTCAATTTTGAAGAAATCATGGAAAGAATTTTTATAAATTTAAAATGAATAGGTATCTACCTAAAAAAATAAATTAGTATAGGTACCTACATAATTATATTAGGTACGTACACCAGATAATTTATAAACAAATCTGAGTTAAATATAGGTAATAAATTGTTCAACATAAATGAATTTTATTTTTTTACACTGTACGATGGCACACTTGGACAATTACGGGAGTTTGTAAAGAGATTAAAAATAATAATGATATTAATCATTCATTGATTGTTAGGTCGTGGTTGTCTCTGTCGCGGGTAGGAGATGGGCAAGACTGGCTCAATAAAAAGAAGCATATATGAATATGGAGGAGGCCTACATCCAGCAGTGGAGATATGGATGAAGAAGACGAATGGAAGAGAACATACAACATATATATATATATATATATATATATATATATATATATATATATATATATATATACATCAGGCTATCTTTGCGGGCTCCTTTCATAAAACATTCTAACTAAGTCCGGTAGTGTTACTTTTATGCCTCCATACTACCACTTCCTTTCATATGACTTCCCTTATGGGTTCCGTTCTGTATATTATACTTTCATATATTACACTTTCAAGCGTCCTACACTGTTGCCAAACTATGGGACTCCGGATTGTCTTTTGTATGTAAATTATCATAATTGTATATATACATTATAGTATAATTATTAGCTGAGTTAAGTAAATCATCAGACATTTGAAAATATTGTCGGGACTAGACCACAAAAGCGCGCGAAATTCAAATGACTGCACAATAAACAAAAAACTGTTTATTCCTCAAACTTCTGTCTACCTAGCAAGACTTTTTTTAAATGCTAGTTTTTTTTTTGTAAATAAGCAAAAATTTAGCAATTTAGTAAATGAGTAAAAGTAAAAGTCCGATTATTACCTTTAAATAGATTTATTTTGTCAATTGTAAATTGTTATTTTAATAAATTTGGTTATTATAATAGAAATATAATTACGAAAAAAGTCATTTATTATTTCCTTGACATCTAAATACATTTTGATTGGGTTGGGCATTTGTTGTACTGAAATTTTGATTTCTTTGTTATTCAATAGCAATTAGTTTAGCATTTCGCTTCACCATAAGATATCAGATACATAAAATTCTTGTGTCTCGGTGTTTGATATCACACTCCTCCGAAACGGCTGAAACGATTTTGATGAAATTTTATGTGCTTATCGGGTATGTCTGACAATCGGCCAACATCTATTTTGCGTACCCCCAAAAGTTAAGGGTGGTACACCCCGATTTTTATTATTTTATTTTTAGAACAATTTTTTTTTATTGTGAGGCTTTAAAAATATATACAGCCCTAAATTTCCACTCTTCTACCATCAATTCCTATTTTTAATAGTGACATTAGTAATCTAGAAATAATGTCTATGGCAAAACAACGTTTATCGGGTCAGCTAGTTTGAATATAATATTCCTATGACATTTAAAAGGAAATATAAAATATTTTACGAAACTGGAAAAAAATCTAGTTATTTGTAATGCAATACACATTTCGATTAAACAATAATATCTAGAGATTGTTACAGTATTTTTATGAAATAAAGTGGAATATTATCATGATTATAATCATAAAAAAATAGATAGTATCAATTTTAATTAAATATAAAAGATACGATACGAAAAAAATAATTTTATTAAATTAATTAAAAATAGTTATTAGTATAAAAATTAATTTAGTGCCAACTTATTAATAAAAAGAATGAATAACCAACAATCAGATGCAAATTTGAAAAAGGTTGACACGCAAAAAACCATTTCATTTGGAGAGAGATGGATTTTATTTGTGTTTGTGAGATGATGATATTAAAATAATAATAATTATGTTAAATTTTTTTGCAGTCCATATAACGAATATAATATTTTATAAGAAATTCTGCTTATTGATAAAAAAATTACATGGAATCTAATATATAAAATGAAGTCATGTGAGTTACACCATTTATAACTCAATAATGGCTGTATCGATATGAATGGTCTCTGATTTGTTGGATTCTTCTCAGAAAAATTATGAAGAAAATTATTTACGCCCTACATTTATAATTTCAAAACTAAAAACAATATGGAGAATTATACAAAATCAACGATGATGTTTTTTTTATAGATTGGCTTATTTATAGAATAATTTTTGTATACATTTTCAAATTAGAATCGTTATCCATACAATTTAACATCTGTGGTTCTGAAATTTCAATTTTGAAAAAATCATGGATAAGAATTTTATAAATTTAAAATGAATAGGTATCTACCTAAAAAATAAATTAGTACCTACATACATTACGTACAACAGATAATAAACAAATCTGAGTTAAGTTTAATTGTTCAACATAAATGAATTTTATTTTTTCACACTATACCAGTGATTCCCAAAGTGGTCCAGGTGGATCTCCAGGGGTCCACGGAGACTCGAAGGGGGTCTACGTTGGCGTGACTAAAAAATGGGGATGGTTCACGAGTCGTAAGCGGAGGTCCACGAATCCATAGTTAAAGTATCGGATATTCGCTAAAAGTACCAGATACTTAATGATTCGAGTACATAATAATAATAATAAATAATAAAGAAATATTTCAAATTCCTATACCATTTTGAAAATTCGATGATGGGGGGGGGGAGGGAAAGTAGAAATTTAAACACGTTATATTTTTTAGGTATCCGGTATTGACATAAAGAATAGTCGGTACAAATACCAGTTACATTGTAGAAAAGGAAATGTGAGAAAATATTCTGGAAGAAAACCGAAGAATTTTTGAAATATTTCAAACTCCTATACCATCTCGAAAATATAGCGACGGGGGGGGGGGGGTAGAAATGCATGGGGTCCATCAGAACCAGCAAAATTTAAAAAGTGATCTATGAGAAAAAAAATTTGGGAACCTCTGCACTATACAATGACACACTTGGACAATTACGGGAGTTTGTAAAAAGATGAAAAATATTAATCATTCATTGAATCTTCAGCTATACGAAGTTCGCTGGGTAAGCTAGTAATTGAATATTGAGAAATGTAAAATCGAATAGTTCCGAGATAAAGAGTTTTTCTTTATTTTTTATACTTGCCATAGGGTACCAATCTACGTTCCTCTTTATTGTACTTAGTCGAATAGCTCATCTCTTCTCAAAACGTGGGGATGCATATCATACCCTGTCTTTGTTCCATGATAAATTTATTATTATCATTATTTTTAAAGCAACATTTTTTATACCACTTCGATTTACTTTAATAATATCTTGACCAAAATTTTTGTCAATTTTATACTTAATTTCATAATATTACTAGTTGACCCAGCGAACTTCGTACCGCCTAACAATCAATGAGTGATTAATATTATTTTTAATCTCTTTACAAACTCCCGAGGTTCCTAAACATTTTTTCTCATAGACTACTTTCAAAGATTTGCTGGTTCCGGTGGACCCCCTCTATTTCTACTCTCCCCCGTCGCTAAATTTTCGAAATGGTATAGGAATTAAATTAAAATAATCCAAAAACTCCTCGGTTTTCTTACAGAATATTTTCTCACAGTAGGTACCTTTTTCTACAGTATACCGGGTATTTGTACCGACTATTGTTTATGTCAATATCTGGTGTTTTTACCGAATATCCGATACTTTAACTATGGATTCGTGGACCCCCACTTACGACTCGTGCACCCCCATTTTTAGTCACGCCATCGAAGACCCCCGTGGATCTCAAGGGATCCACCTGGACCACTTTGGAAATCACTGGTATAGTGTAAAAAAATAAAATTCACTTATGTTTAACAATTATATTTAACTCAAATTTGTTTGTAAATTATCTGCTGTACGTAATATTATATGTAGGTACTAATTTATTTTTTTAGGTTGAAATCTACTCATTCATTTTAAATTTATACAAAATCTTTACATGATTTTTTCAAAATTGAAATTTCAGAACCACAGATGTTAAATTGTATCGAAAAGGATTCTAATTTGAAAATGTATTCAAAAATCATTCTATCAATAGGCCAATCTATGAAAAATCTTCGTCGTTGATTTTGTATAATTATCCATATTGTTTGTGTGACAGCGGAACTGTCATACAAACGACATTTTCATACAAAAATACAATCCAAATTTCCGACAATTCCGTTAGATTTTCCAAAAATTTTCTTTCATATAAACAGTCTTCTGATAATTAAGAACACAACAAAAAAACAATAAGTCAAGTTGGTTCAGCCGTTCTCAAGTTATGAAGTGACATACATGGTCAATCCATTTTTATTTACAAGATAACTGATTAATGTTAAACTGTTTGTTCAACTTCGGGTTTTTTACTATTCTAATTGATTCCTTTGTATACAAGTATTGTGTGTAAACAGAGTTTCAACATATTGCAAAAGGATTAGGCCGTAAATATCTGTAAATAAATAAAATACTTACACACATATTTTGTAATCGTGATTCGTCATTCGTCAACCGGTAGGTTTTTTTTTTCAAATACGCGAAAGAAAAATTCGAGCGAACAGGAGAGCTTCTAAACACAGAATGAATACCTTTATAATGAATAATCAACTCAGTAATGGCGAGCCTACGGTACGCGTGCCAAATGTGGCACGCATAACGATTTTGAATGACACGCGAAGAGCAAAAAAATTGTGATCATTCAAAAAAAGTTTTGGAAATAGTGTAAAAAAGATTTATTTTTAAATAGCCATGTGTTCGTTCATCAAAAGTTTCAGAAACGACGGAAATGAAGAATAATATATGACGACATTCATGCAGTGTTCTCGAACCTACCGATTTTTCGGTATTTATACCGAAATGGGCCGCGTCTTACCGAAATGCCCTAGAAATCTACCGATTTTTACCATTTGTCGGCTGGTAAGTATAAAGTATAATTGGTAGATAAGTACCGGGTATTCAGTAAAAGTACCGGATACTCATGGATTCGAGCAAATATTCTTTAAGAAAACCGAGGAGTTTTTGAAATATTCCAAATTCCTATACCATTTTCAAAATTTGGCGACGGGGGGGTAGAAAATTCGTGAAAAGAAAAGTACCCGATATTGATCATCGTCGGTACAAATACCCCATATACCGATTTTGGGTACAAAATATACCATTTAAACCGATTTTAGCGGATAGTTCTACCGATATTGGACAATGTCGTTCGAGAACACTGCATTCATGAATAAATAGATCGCATTGATTGATATTTCCCGCACGGTGCTAGCCCCCCGAGGAGACATGTATTTTGCTATTATTATTAAGTACCTACTTATGCACTTAATTATTTTTTTCGATTTATTAATGCTTTGTTTATATTAAAAGTTTGAAGTTACATTTAAGCATTTGATGCATTCTTATTTTCATGGAACGAGACACGCAATATCTTATTATATTGAAAAAAAATTGATACCTACTTAGGCTCAAAAAAGTTCGCCAGCCCTGACTTATTAAAGTCCGTAGGTAAATGCACCTCATCAGTAGAAACAAAAAAAATATACTTTTACTCTTATACGACACATAGTTTAACATTCAATGAAACTTGTGCGCGGTAGAGCTATTATGTAGCTGGGCCATAAATCATAATAGAAACAGTCTATATAGTATATTATATACCTTATGCGTCTGAGTAATTATCACTTTTTTCTATTGCGTATTTATTTCAAATTGAATTTAAACTGTGATAGGTTCTGAAATTATATTTCTCAATAACACCGACAGGTAGAGGAAAATCTATACTACACGCTCGCGTAAAAAACTTGAAAACGACCATATATATGACATTGCCTTTATTTATTTCTTTATGCAATAAACGGCTGAAACAGGCTTTACAAATATAATAAAAAATAAAAAAACAGTGAAGGCAAAACAATGCATATCAGATAATGAAAACAATATAAAAATAACATATTACCAAATAATTTTAATAAGGTAAGTACAAGTAACAACGGTTCTAAACAAAAGCATATAAACATTAATATCCAGGAGATAAATACAGAAGTCAGGATATTGATGACAGCCTTCAAATAAATTACATTTAATGCGTCAGACACCGAATATTATGTTACAAGTAATATCACGCCAACCTTGGGACTTGCGTATTGCGACATTGCCAAATCTTCGGAATGCTTAAAGATATAAAAGTAAATAAAATATACATTGCGGACGCCGTAATATCGTGTGTATGAAAATGATATACGCAAAAAATATACACCCCGTATATAAGGGGGCGCCTCTTCAGAAAAATGTTCGAACCCTCAATATACGAAAATCGTATATAATTTTCAAAAATCCGTCTTGGGGAGTCCCTCCAAAAATAGCAAAAACTATATAAGCACTGTATAGGGGGTGGTTTGACGTAGTAAAAATTAGGGCGTCCATATACGGACGCCCTAATTCAAAAGACGCTCTAATGATAGCAAATCAACAATGTATGGGGCCCGTAAAGGTAGTGGGATGTATATATATATATATATATATATATATATATA
>CANPUW010000053.1:0-44475 GCA_947579605.1 Athripsodes cinereus
ATAGTTGACAGTATTAAGTGGAGTTGAAACAAGTCTGTCAGTCATAAAGTGGAAGCTTGAATGTTTGTGTGACAGAGGGTGGTTAGAAGTGGAGTGAATAATCGAGTCAGTATGTGTCGGTTTTCTATATATGTTGAAGTCAATTTTATTGTTGATGATTTTTAGAGTGAGGTCTAGGTAATTAAGTGTGTTATCGGGATTGGATTCTAACGTAAATTTTATATTGGGATGTAGATTGTTGATGTACGAAAGCAGAGAGTCAAGAAGCCGGTCAGTGCCCTTAAATATACACAGAACATCGTCTACATATCTAACCCACTGTTCTTAAGAGAAAAATGATCAGAATTAAACAAATTGTTTTCAAGGTTATTTAAAAATATTTCTGAAATAATCGGACTCACCGGTGACCCCATTGCTAATCCAGAAGGCTGAGAATAATAATTATTATCGAATTCAAAATAGTTTTGATCGACACAAGTGTTAAACATTCTAATCATTTCTTCTTTTACACTATCGTCTAGCGGTGATTTGTTCAATAAATCTACAAACACAACTCTGCTATCATCAATGGGTATATTAGTGAAGGTGGGACCCCGCCTACCCCTACACCCTCACTGTAAACCCTAACGAACTTTTGTATTTGTTTTGTTTTAATTCAGTATAGATCAGCACCTGATGATGCGAACTCGGAGTCCGCGAAACCGGTCGTGCGTTAGTCTTACTCAACAGTAACACGAAACAAAAATAATAAATATTTATTTTATTTTATTTGATAATTTACAATTTTAATGCCTTAATGGACAGTTTTAAAAGAGTATGCCTAAATAAAAATGTGCGCACGTCTCTTTTTGAATATGCAACGACGATATACATCTTCAAACAAAATATGATTTACTACCTGTTACAATCTCACAGAGAACTATTACGAGTTCCTGTCTAAACTGTCGCCACTTATTCTACGGAGCCCTACCCCTAAAACCTACGCAAGATTATCTTAAAAATAATATTTAATATCGATACAACAAAGTAACAATAATACAATGATGCATTATCACGTTACATATTATAGAAATAGTGTGGGACATTATTTGCAGGGAAGACAATGAGATGAGACGGTACACACAACGGTTAGTTACAGGACACTTTTGAGTGATAATCAAAGTTGACCACCGTTAATCGAAAGTTAATTCAGTTATCCGTTAACCCGTTATCGAAAAAGCTAACTTTGAAAAATAGCGGGCTTAATTTACAGTCAGCATTTTTTAACGGAAGTAAACGTTACAGTTAGTGTAAAGGGTTGCATCTTCCCTCGTCTGTGGATGTTACAGACGAATCAGTTCCTATTTCATCCAAACTCTTCGTGCAAGTTCTTCGTAAGGAAGGGCTCTCCTCAACAAAATCTGCTTTCAAGTTACATAAATATAACCTTTAAAATCCTCCGATTCTGTAGTTTTAAAATACAAACTTCAAATTATTTTAATATATAGGTACACCTTGCATATTTATTGCGTGCAACTGGTCTGCTGGCTACCCCACATGTAGGATATGCCGTGATGGTATAATTGTAGGATTACTGAATACATTTACACTCAAATACCCTCTTAACATTTAATTAATTGCAAATATCACCATATATGCAAGCGACCCCTGTGCGTAAAATTAGCTAAGAGCTATTAGCTCTAATATACTCAATTGCTCTTGGAGAAATTCGATGAACCTCCTCTATATCCCGGCAAATTTACTTACATAGCAGTCCTCCACAATACATGAATTATCGCAGAGGTTCCCCTACCCCCCCGTCGCTATATTTTCGAGATGGTATAGGAATTTGAAATATTTGAAAAACTCCTCGGTTTTCTTACAGAGTATTTTCTCACAGTACCTTTTTCTACAATGTAACGGGTACTTTAAAATTATCACGTGTTTAAATTTCTACCCCCCCCCCCGTCACCGAATTTTCAAAATGGTTTATGAATTTGAAATACTTCAAAAACTCCTCGGTTTTCTTAAAGAATATTTACTCGAATCATTAACTATCTGGCACTTGCTTTTACCGATATCCGATATTTTAACTATGGATCTATAGATTCGTGGACCCCCGTTTACGACTCGTGAACCCCCATTTTTTAGTCAAGCCAACGTAGACCCCCGTCGAGTCTCACACATGCACATAGTGGATGGTTTCTAAAAGATATAACTTATTAATCGTTAACGCATAAAAGCGCTGGCGATAATATTACATTTCAGCATTTCACGTTCATAATGAGCGAGTACACTTGGTATAAAAAGTTGAATGACCTAATGAATAAACGTAATATTATAATATATGTAGTACATATCTACACACGTTTTCTTACGTGTAGGTAGGTACGTTCATTATATATACATACATTACATACACACATTATGTAGCGAGCAATGTAGAGATTAAAATTTTATATAGCGCAAGAGAAGTATGTATGTATTTTGAATGTAAATTGATTTTTTTTTGTATTTAAAAGTAAAAGTACTAAACAGAATAAGTACCTGCATAATATTATTATGGAACTATATAAATACAATAAAACGAATAAGACAATGTACATCAGACAGACAGCTTGCATGTTTATTGCGTGCAGCTACTCTGCTGGCTTCCCCATTTGTGGGATATGCCGTTATGGTATAGTAGTAGTGGTATTATAAAAAGTAAAACTTTCAAGTCTACAACAAAAATTGCTGTGCATGTGCAATGATGTGCAAAAAGAATAAATAAATAAATAAAAAATTCAGAGTTTTAAATTGAATCTGAAAGATATTTTTAAATAGCTGTTCAACTGCTCTGTTGTTGAGTTTTGTTAAGATACTGTATTTGGTTACTATTTGTATTGTAGATATGTATGTGTTTGTTTTTATTATTATTTGGTAAGCGCTATTGTGTGATGTAAATTGTATGAAATATGTCTAAACCCTCAAAGCACGAGCACTGCTCAATTTTGAGGGTCAAATATGTAATAAATGTGTTTTTTTAGTAATAAGGTGTGTATATAATATTAAGTTGTAAATTTTACTTAAATAAAAAAATATTTGAATTTGAAGTCAGCTATCATCCCGTACCATGGGATCATAACATTTCATTTAAGAAAAAAATAATGTTCAGTTTTTCTCGATATACCTACTTATACTCGGAAAATGGTTTAATATTTATTAATTTATTTTTTACTGTAGGTACCTACGTTCATTGACAACAAGCAATTTTGCACGTTAATATAACAATAATAAATTTAACAACATACAGAGAGTGAGCATATCGAGGAGGCGCGAATTCTTCCAACTAACCTAATTTCATTTCACAATAAATTTTTGTGATTTTTAAAATATTTTTGCCTATAAGTTAGCAGACCAGGTGCATGTAATAAACATGCAAGGTGTCACCAAAAAATTAGGAGTTTTATATATATGAATTTCAAAACCCGATAATACGTAAATCCGAGCTGACCCAACGGACGAAAATGGCCATATTTAAGACAATATACCGGCCTATCCTCACATAATGGACACCAGATTTGGATGCTCACGGAGAACGTGAGATCAAGGCTACAGGAAGCGGAAATGCGGTTCCTCAGAGGAGTGGCTGGTGTGTCATTGAGAGACCGTATAAGGAACGTATGTTCGTGAGGCTCTCAAGGTGGAATCAGTACTCCTGCATATGCAGAGGTCGCAGTTGCGATGGCTCCCATGGATACCACTAAGATCTTTGGAAGTTGTGGGAGAGGACAGAAGACCGGTGGGCCGCCCTAGAAGAAGCTGGCAAGTGCAGTTGTCAAACTTGTGCGTTAAAAGGCTTGGTTTGGAGTGGCCACAGGTCCTGGAAGCGGCGGTGGACAGGGATCTCTGGAGGAGGTACCTAGGCGCAATGGGCCCCCGACACAACTAGGACAAGGGGAAGAAGATGTATATGTATGCATGTATGTATGAATTAATATGGTTCAAAACTGTCGATAAATAGATATTTCGTTAAGCTTTTTGTGCAATTTCATATTCGCCCTACAATAGATATGGCGTGAGTAAATTTTTGAATAGATAGGTATATATAATTAGTACATTTAATGAGTGTTTAAATTGATAAAATATGATTACTTACATTAATATAAAAAGGTCATTGCTAATAATAGATTAGATAATTCATACTACATACAATAATATGTAAATAAATGTTAAAATAGGCAGTGGCAGCCCAGCTTTTGCGGGGCCCCTGACGACAACTTTTTTTTATTTATTCAATAATAAACCAAAAATAACAATATATATATATGTATTGTGGTCAATTAATATTGTAGTATTAAAGTGCAATGATATTTTTTTTTGTAATCTCCTCAGTCAGTAGTTGAGCCACTGGTATGAGAGGAAACAGTTTTTAAACATATATAGTGGAAAATCAGTGATTAAAATAAATCTAACTTTGTATAAGAATTTCAGAAAATATAATTATAACAATAAAAATAATACTATAACACTTTGCTGTAAAAATAAATTTTGTATAAAAGGCGTACATATTGTCAATGTCAAAGCAATGTCTTCCAGTAAACCTAATATAATGTTTCATTTACATATTTTAACGTAAAGTGAGTTTAGAGTTTAGAGTAAAACGAAAATTAAAAATATAACACGACAATGGCATATACTTACTATTTATAGAAATATTAGCATGCACAACCATAAACTTACCTACATGCATAAACATCTATCGAAATGAGTACTATCTACTATTCAATAGGTAGGGGGTTGTTCATGAGGGGTTAGAAAGTTGATAGAATGATCTCACTTTATGTTTAAATGCTCCAATAGATAAAGGCTCAATATCATTGCGGAGCTTGTTGTATATATTCTATATAAAATAATATTTTTTCTAATTTCTACGCAGTTTAAGAAAATTCACGATCTTTTCATTTTTGTCCAGATATTTCTAAGGAAAAACAACAGTTTTTTTTTATCCTGCATTATAAATTCGACATCTTTGGGCATTTGTGCGGGGACCCTAGGCGATTGCCTGGTTCGCCAGCTGCAAAGAACGCTACTGAAGATATGTAACTATATAACCGATATTATAACAACTACTTTATCACCGAAGTAAAGAATTCTAGTAATGTGCATTTTATAAATGCGTATCTAGGTACCTATTTACAATTTCGGAAGCCCGTTGATAACACGCCGGATTTAAAAAGAAGACTTAAATGTCCAAATTCCACTGCCGAATAATTGAGAAGAAAATCCAAACTCGTTGAAGACCAATCCAATGGATTGTAACTCACTATATATATTATGTAATAACAAGTGATTATTAGTCCGATGGGAAAAGCAAAACTACGTGCGGAGAAATCTTTTTTGAACACTGTCTTGAGTTTTTTTTTTAACACTGTCTGTCTGTAGGATTAGTTTGAATATATCACAAAATAGCCATAAAGTCGCCCATTGTGCATTAAATCGAATGATTGATGTGATTTAACACTGTGTAATAATTAATACTGTATTCTATGTAAGTACAGTGAAGAATTAAAATTAATATTTTTTTTTTTGTAATAAAGTTCAATATTAAACATTTTTATTTATTGATAAAAATAAATAAATATGTGTTCAATGTGCACGTGCATTGGGCTGCCTTATTATATCATTTATTTATTTATTGATAACAAACAAACATAAAGTAGTACATTCATCTATATAAATTAAAGTGAGTTGACCATGTGTGTTCTCCCATAACTTGAGAACGGCTGAACCGAATTGGCTCATTTTTTTGTTGTGTTGCTGAAAAAAAAAATCGCAAAGGAAATATTATTTCTACAATACGGTATACGAGCAAAGCAATAATGAATGTTTCCTTACACTTGCGAATCAGTTAAAGCTGGAATCGGCTTACTTAACCCCTGAAATTTCCTAAAATATGTAAATATCTAGATAAATATATAGATCGTTTTCAAAAAAATGCTTTGTCTATTGGCATTAAAAATAAAAACAATAAAAAACTTCGAAATAAAATATTATATTTGTAAAGGTGAAACTTTAGGCTAGGAAGTGAACTGCGAAGTTCATAAATTTAAGGCGTGCGTGTGTGTGTGTAGCTATTAACCTGCCAAACTTACAACAACAAGAGCAGTTAACAGGTCAAACCAATAACTCTCTATACACAAAGTGAAGCTCATAAATCTGGAAAGAGCGGGCCCATGGGAGAATAAAAAAACAACAAGTAAAACGATTCTAAAAACATTTCCTATCAATAAGTTAATCGACAAGCCAAAATCTGTTACATTTCCAGGATAATGTTATTTTTTCCAACAACATGATATTGTTTATTTTTAACATCGAGCTACATTATGGTTCCAATGAACTAGTAATGCAGTACTAATTTTCTCAGAAAACATGTTCCAATAAAATCAATAACAATAATATTATTATTTTAGATTTCATAAATACATATATACCATCACGCCGCTTCCCTCGCGGGGTAGGCAGAAAGGATCGAGCGCCACTTCCTTCTATACTTGCATACCTACATCTTTCGCTTCCGTCACTGTCATAAAATTCCTCCGACCGCCCTGTAGGATTTGGTTTAAATGATCTTGTCATTGGGATGTCCACGTTTCTGAGTATCGTACCTCTCAGCCAAACATTTATTCTTGGTCATTCTGTCCTCATTCATTCTTTCCACATGCCCAAACTATCGTAGCTTATTTTTTTATAACATTAAGAGGCTAATGACCTCTTTCCTATTTATATTTAAATACTGAACATTATAAATACCTGAAAAAGCCATAAAAGTATGCCGACAAAAAAATAATAAATTTCCTTCAAGCCTTGCAACACACATGTGTTTAATTGATCGAATAACCAAATTTTCCTTTAGAATTTCTAGTCTATACCAGTGGTTCACAAAATTGACTGGGCTCCGACCCATCAAACAAAAATTTCCAATCTTGGGACCCACGTTTTAGCTGTCTTAGAGAAAAGATGTCATAAATATTGGTAATGTTCAGATTCTCTAGTAGCGAGTCATGGAACTACTTAATGCTCAGGGCCCACTCAATATTCGCTCGCGACCCTACGGTGGGTCGCGACCCATAGTTTGGGAACACTGGTCTATACAATATAGGATGATGATTAAGGTGCATTTAACTCTATGAAAAACATATATCCACATCCATACATAAAAAAAACATATACGATTTATTGATTTTATTTCTATTTTATGCTAGTTCGTTTACGTCTAAAATAAGAGCTGTCAACAGAATACGAGAAAAACAGCAAATTTAAACACATATCCAACGTAAAATGAAAATGTAGGTACATTATAGAATGGATAACTATGTTTTTTTCGGCAGCCCATTCGGGATCGCGGCGATTTAGATTACTCTTTACGAGATGTACACTATTCTAATAACATCGGAAGTCGCTTGGTTTGGAGAACGAAAAAGTTCACCGAAACATATTAAATTTTGTTCAAATTTTTATTTTATTGAATCTACTTTGAGGTATCAGTATTTTTTTTAATTAATTAAAAAATAGTTAACTTATAAAATTTTACCTTTCTCTAGATGTCAAATCGATTTTAGATTGCAATAGACGGAAATCATCCAAATTTGGGTGCATCATTAATAAAATAATAATATAATAGACCATTAAAGGTCACGTGGTCTTGTCTATGGATTTGCTTTTGCTTGGGGGGCAAACAGTCAGATTGCGCAAATCATCCTTGTAGGATGTTATGCCATAAGAGAAAAAAAAGAAAGTCAGACGACAAAATAATAACAAAATCGACACTGACAGTTTTTTTGATCATTAGGTATTCTTTAGGCGTTCCACCTAATATTACACCGTAATCGTGTGTTGTGTTGGGATGCCTGATGCCCCTCAATGATTTTTCTGTGATGTCATCCTTTAATGGTCTATAGTAAATTATATACACAGCGATTGAGGGGTATAAAAATAAAGCATTGTACTGCCTCAAAACAGACAAAAGTCTAGCGATGCAGTAAATTCTATTTCTTGTTGTTGTTTTTTTAGAACACATATTAATTAGGTTAAGTCCTTTGACGGGGGACTGAGAGAAATACACGACGCCTCGGAGGCAGCCGTACGATGGTTGAGTGAGCTGGAAGTACGGGTTTAAGGCCATAAGAAGAAGAAGAAGAAGAATTAGGTTAAGAAAAATTTATTCTTAGTTACATTGATTTTATAGTAGTTTGGTTTGTTATTTTTGGAAAAATAAGATAATATGAATTCCATCAATCAGCTTTCACAAATATTTTAATGTTATGATTATATAAATGTACAAAGTCCACTGCAGTGGTTATCCCACTCGTGGGTGATGGAATGATGATATATTATATAAACGTAGATAGTTATACTGAAAAAAATGAGAACTAACCAAAGAGCCGAGTTGCTACAATTCCCTTGATTTTAGACATCGGAACACCTTGTAATTTTCTCTCATGGCAACTCATTATTACAGGGATAAGACATAATAATAATAACACTAAGTAGGACTTACACACAATATACAGTCGTCTCCTTCATTAGTTTACTACACACTACGCGTTGGAGTGAGATGTATGATGCATAATATATCGTCGTGGATTATATACCTAATAATACATAGCGCCTTGAAATTAACTCGTTACAATGTTTTGAATATTTGATATGGAATCATCATCTTTTGAATAAGGAATGTAAGTATTCCACTTTCGAAATCGGTCTAATAAGTACAAAGTGTCTACATAAAATTAATATGGACTTAAGAAATGTTGAAGAATCTTACTACATAACTGCTTCGCGAAATATATTATATTTCTATTAAGATATGAATATTAAGAAAGTATTTCAGTGAGAAGGTGATGTATGGATGTATAAGATGTAATGGTTTGTGTCGTTGATGGTTAATTTGTTTTTTTTTATGTGGTAAATTATTGAATAAAATATATAAGATTTAATATTGCAATGATTAATCGAATTAATTAAATTTATTTATTCTTCAGAATTAATTAAATTTATTCATTCTTCACATTTGGGCACGTGGAAAGAATGAATGAGGACAGAATGACTAAGAAGATATATTTGGCTTTGAGGAATGGTGCTCGGAGACGCGGACGTCCGAGGATTAAATGGCAAGATCATTTAAATCAAATCCTACAGGACGGTCACGTGTTGAGCACATTGAACAGGAGAGCATGCAAGAGGAATTGTATGACAGTGAAAGATGAAGCAAGGATAGAAGGAAGTGACGCTCGATTCTTTCTGCCTACCCCGCGAGGGAAGCGGCGTGATGGTATGTTTGTATGTATGTATGTTATTCTTTTTGGATATCATCGTTATATAACAGTGTTAACAAAGCAATATACAATTTAAAAAACTAGGACGATATGCATTGGCGATATTATCACTATAAAGTGATTTCTTCCATCTAACCACGATTCAAACATAAAGAAATAACCCTATAATCTCAGATAGCCGAAAAAATCTCATTAATTATAAGTACCTACTTAATATATTATATCTTGTATTGATCTTCTATTGTGTCTGATGCTGTATGACTACCGTAATCAATGTACTCATTTCCAGCACCCACCTCCTATACGCAGTAGAGTGTTTTATATAATTACCTCCTATACGTATAGACATTATTACGTGAAATTAAAATATAAAACAAAAAAACAATGACTTCTATCGACACTAGCGCCACGCAGTGGTAAATCGCTGAAATAATGTCGCTGAACCGTAAACACGCGTGCAATACTAATTATTATTAGCAAATGTTTTGTTCACAATTATGAAAAATGTATTTTCAATGTGTAAAGGCGCTGGTGATGTTATTAATATTCGGTTATATTTGGACATTTGCAAATATTAGATACATGCAAAGAGATATTTCAGAATTATGATTGCAACGTGGACTATATAAATGATATACTTATAATATAGTAAGTTACAATCCATCGGATTGGTCTGCAACGAGTTAGCATTTTTTTCTCCAGAAATGGTATTTTGGATCGAGCTTACACTGGACAAAACGGGATTTTAAGTTTCTCCATTAGTTAAATTTTTCAATGTTAATTAAATTGAACTTTTTCCTTTTAATAAATTACTTAACCTTACTTCCAAATTATGTAGTCGTTATTTGGTAAAAAAATAATAATTTATGTTTGTAGCTACTTATCTAACTTACAGCTTAAATAAGAAAAACAATATAATTTTCGTTATTTGTGGTCATATTTCCATTTTGCTGTTCCACTTTGAAATATTTGATATGCAACGAAAATAATTATGACCTCATTATACCATCCATTTTGTTCACAATATTATCTATCAGCAACAATGATACGTTGAACGTTTACTTACAATAAATAGGGGAATCCCAGAATGTAATCACGATAACGTACCGAAATTTATTAGTTTAATTTTTAAATAATCTTACAGCACATAATATTATAAGCTTCACCTTTCGACCAGGAGTTGTATAAAATAGGTACATCTTAGCTTTATTATTATTGGACAACATTAAAGTGTCCTTTACTTGCTAAAGAACCTCAAGGACACTGTAAAATTCATCAATTATTCTAGAACATTACTTCCATGTCATATTATAAATATAGATAAATACATATACTTAGATTAAATGACAATCTCGAATATATACAGGTATCCACGTCCGAAGTTACATATTATATTGTATTACATTGAATATTTTGGATACAATATGTATCCACGTCAAGAATGTAAAATAGAATACAATATTTAATAGTAAGTACTTATTAAAATAAAAAGTTTTAAGGTTCCTTTTGAAGGTCTTAATATCCGCAGCCTGTCTAAGCTCAAGAGGTAATCCTTTCCAGAGGTTGGGTCCCGCCACAGAAAAGGCTTTATCCCCGTGAATTGTTAAGATTTTCCTCTGCGGAGCTTTTCCTTAACTTTCTCTCTATCTATCTCTTATCTGTCTATACTTACAAACACGACAACTCCCACGAGAAGCCATTAGGCCAACTGCATGCCCATTTTTCATAAAGTACCGTTTTTATAATGACGAAATTAGAGCGTTAGGAACACCGTGGAGAGTGCTGACTAAATTGGTGCAAAGAAGAGTCTGAATGGAGGAGGCTGGTTTTTGTTCAGAGTTCCCGAGATCTAAATGCTAAATACGACTGGCATTCCATTGCTCAAGATAGAAAGGCTTGCAGATGTATTGTTTCGGAGGCAAAGGTCCTGCAAGGGCTTTTCGGCCATTGGAAGTAATTAAGTAAATAAGTTCTCGGGAGGGAAGTTTATGAATGAGACATTGAATGAGAATATCCGGTTTTTCGGTTCAGTATCTTGTCAGATATCCGTTATTCGGTAATATGCCAATTAACTATACGTTTGACCACTATATAAAATAGGCAGAATCGAGATATTTTAGTCAATTCAAATAGGTAGGTATACACAGTGGCGTAAATCAAATGTTTTCTTCTATTAACAGTGTGTGACGTCACCAGACGCTAGACAGTTCTACGAGTAAAATTTGTGCCAATACAACAAAGGGCCTAACGACGTCACTACGGGCTAATTCAATAACATGGCGTTTAAAATTTTGACAGCAAATATGAATTTTTAAAATGAAAATAATGGATGATAAGTTTTATTTTATTGTTTCTTATTAGGATATTGGCGGCGTCTACACAGCTGGATGCGAACCTCAATCATCAATCAAGCAAAAATCTTAAATCTTTCGGCGACAATTCGTAGCATTTTCCACGGAAATATTCGAATGAATGCCTTCGTTACCCGTCCATGAGACGTAAGGAAGGCATTCATTCGAATATTTCTTCGGAGAATGTTTCGAATTGTCGCCGAAAGATTTAAGATTTTTGCTTGATGATTGACATTCGCATCCAGCTGTGTGGACGCCGCCATTGGCGTATATTTATTGATATAAGTTAATAACAATTATATTTTGAACTACTCCAGATTAATCATTCCAATTGATCACACTCATTCATAGTCCACCTATTTGAATAGGTATTAACTAGGTAGTAGGTATGTTGTATATGATACACATACATATGTGAACTTCCTTAAGGAGTGCACAACACAGAGTTTCGACGCTTATGAATCGACTTAGGCTTGGTTAAGAGTACTCTTTAAACCTTGGTAACATTCCCAATTCCTCTGTGTCATGCTTATTACATGACTTGAAATTTTAAAAAGTTGTACGAGTATATATGTTACAACTCAATATTTTTCCATTATTGAAATCAAGTTTTTCTAGTAAGTTAGATATCCAGTTCCCGACATCCAATTGTGTCAAAAAATTCATAACATAAATTGATAACAATTATTCGTAATCCTCACACATGCATGTTCCCCATTGCGAGAATAATAAAAAAAATCTCTTAGAAATAATGATCAATACAAAAAATCTAGTCTTGCCACTGCTGAGATAAGTATGGCTACTTTATAATTTAATAGAGCATAAAATTAAAATACCTGTATTAGTTAAAAATATGCCTACTTCGGCAGTGAAATAAAACATAATTAGGTAAATATAAAAAATAACAAGTTGTATCTATAAAATAAAAAATCCTAAGGAACATAACAAATTCGAAAAACATCTGAGATAAACGCTAACCAAACAACTAATAATGTCAAATTTATGTGAAAATGTTTGCACCTACTTAAATAATGAATATCTATACCATCACGGCATCTCCAACAAGTGGGGAAGCCAACGGATTAACTGCACGTAAATAAATAGTGTTTTCGTCGTGCCAATAAAAAATGTCATACTGGAAATGGTGAAATCGTAGGTACTTATAGATATATGATTGGGGTAAATCCATACCAATTCAACCACAAAAAAATGATTTTGCCACCCAACATCTCAGATTTTGATGAAACTTGGCATGATTATTCTATTCATTGATGTTAGTAACCATATCAATTTGTTTTGCTCTATCTCTAACGGTTTAGATTTTATAGCCTCTTAAAGTTTTTGGATTTTTGCAAATTTTATCATTCGGCGGTAGAAAACTAGTTTTGTTTTCCGATGAAAAATAATTTATATCTTTCTTGGTTACCAACCAATGTTGATGATTTTTTTTTTAAGTATACATCAATATGTGAGGAATAATTAAAAAAATGAACAAAGCTACCAAGTGTTTATTTGGGGCCAGAAAAAAATCTTAAAATGTCATTTTTAGGATTTTTAAAACAAAATTTAGAGTTCTACGGTAAATGTAATATCTCGTAAAGGGAAAAGGATAATCGTGATTTTCTTTTTTTGGTTTTGTTCTAAGATATATGCTCTACCACATGAAACAATAAAAATAGTGGGTATTTCTACTCTTCTGTTATTTTTGCCACTTCAAAACAAAAAATGTGTTAATTTATTAATTGTACTAAAAATTATAAAAATAATAATTTATCTAATAGAAATAACATTTGATTGGTTTATTTCTATTGAATATAGTTTTAATAAGAAAAATAATCATGAATAATAAAACAATCTCTATGTTTAATAAAGCTATGCAATTGAACTATTCAAGTTGTAACAAGAACCTCAGACTGCACACTCTGCTGCTGGAAGCAAACTGTCACGTTGAGACATGAAACTCTCATGTTTCAACAAGTGAGTCTGTCTAGCAAGCAAAGTCTGGCTTCTATTTGTCAGTCAGTCTTAGGCTATTGCCAGTGCATGATTGGTGCTTATATGTAGCAATATTTTTAGTTAATAGATGTTATTAATAGTGTTGTTTTTTTATGTATTTTCAAACTAATTATAAAGTAACATAATAATTATTTTTTAAAAATAAGTTTATTGGTGGTATTTTTTGTTGAACAATGGAGGAAAAGTGCAGTGTGGGGGAAACTACTCAAAGTGATTGTCATCTGTTAAACTATGTCAAGAAAAAATCTATACAAAGTATTGATAAACTTTCTGAAAAAGATTTGAATCTTTTGAGATTAAGAACGGAATCTAACATATTGAAAACTGTTTGTCTTCACCATCAAAATGTGTTTTTAAACAAGTATGAATTTTTACAAAAGGTATGTTGTGATCCTTTTCAAAAACATAAAAATTCTATTAAAAAAACACTTCGTGTTGTAACTTCAGAACAGAGTAGAATCATCTTATCAAAAGGGTACAAGGTAAAACCGGGTCAAAAACTTTGCTCATTTTGCAGGAAAGAGCTTTTTAAAGTTAAACAAACTGATGAAGTTATTGATGAGAGTCAGAATGTAGAAACTGAAGATATAGGATTAAGTTTAGATGAAGTACACCAATTGCAAAAAAAAACTGCAATTGACGAACTAAATGCTTCCTTTCATGAAATTGGATGTTCACCAATAAAATTACATGCACTTCGTGAGCATAGCAAATCATCTTATGGTAAAGAAAAGCTACAGAGAGTTAATGAAAAAGTAAAAGCAAAAATTCTAACTGTTCTTGAAGTTGATTTGCCAGAAGATAAAAATGACTCGGAAAAAAGTGTGTTATTGCAAAAAAGTGAAGACATGGATAAACTAGTGGACATAATTAAAAATGGAATGATAGGTGCATCAAGAAGTAAACAGATCCAAATATTGACAATACCAGCTTCTCTGATGTGGTCAAGAAAAAAAATAAAAGAAACTTTTAAGACATCTGATTATTCTGTTCGTAAGGCTCAACAAGTGTTCAAAGACAAGGGGTTTTTAGGAGAACCAGATCCTGGGCTAGGGAAAAAGCTAAGCCTTGAAAATATTGAATTGGTGAAAAACTTTTATCAAAGTGATGAACACTGTAGAATTTTACCGGGGATGAAGGATGTAGTGAGTATAGGAAAAAAAGTTTATGAGAGAAAGCGTTTGATTTTGTGTAATCTTCGTGAGCTATACTCAAGTTTTAAATGGGAGTATCCTCATTTGAAAATAGGTTTTTCAAAATTCTGCACTTTGAGACCTAAGTGGTGCATTTTGGCTGGTGCTAGCGGCACACACTTAGTATGTGTATGCACAATCCACCAGAATGTCAATTTATTGATTTATGGAGCCGGTATAGAGGAGGATTACAAAGAACTTATATTGCACATGGTTTGTGTAGGAGCAACGAGAGAATGTATGTTAAGGCATTGTGACAAATGTCCATCAAAAGATAACCTTGTCCACTTTTTACAGTTAAAGTTTCAGAACTATGATGATGAAGACGTTATTGAGTACAGCCAGTGGGTTTCCACAGATCGAACTGAAATGATACGGTGTTCAAGCTCTGTTGATGAATTTATTGAAACATTAGTTGAAAAACTAAACAAATTAATACCTCATTCTTACATTGCCAAATCACAAGCATCAACTTTTAAAAGTTTAAAGGAAACAGCTTCTTCTAACATTGCTGTCATCTCAATGGACTTCAGTGAAAATTATGCTTTCACAATACAAGAAGAAGCCCAAGGTTACCATTGGACTTCAGATTCATGCACTATTCATCCTGTAATCATTCACTGCAAGAATGCAACTGACCAAAAACTTGTTCTACCTCTGCATCATATCTGATGACCTCAAACATGATGTAAGTATGGTGTATGAAATACAAAAAACTGTGACGGCCTTTTTGAAAGAGAATCACCCACACATTAAAGAGATTCATTACTTTAGTGATGGGTGTGCTGCCCAGTATAAAAATAAATACAACTTCATAAACCTCTGTCTGCATGAGAAAGATTTTCAACTTAAAGCTCAGTGGTCATTTTTTGCAACCAGCCATGGCAAAACAGAATGTGATGGAATAGGGGGTACTGTGAAGCGCTTAGCTCGGAGGGAAAGTCTTCAACGACCCCTGGAAAAACAAATAATAACAGTGACTGAACTGGTTGACTTTTGCAAGACCAGAATTGAAAAAATCAGTTTCCACTTTATTTCTAAAGAAGCGGTTGAATTAACTCGTTCTGCTTTAGAAAGTCGCTTCAAAGATGTTCAAACTCTTCCAGGGACAAGATCATTTCACAATTTTCAGCCACTAAATGATTTGGGAACAATTGAGGCTAGAAGAATTAGCAGGGACGAAAAAGCAGCTATTATTTGTAATTTATTTAACAAGCAGCAAAATTTACTTGTGAAATTGGAAAATTTGAACCCTGGGTGCTTTATTGCTTGTGTTTATGACAGCTTATGGTACTTTGGCATGGTTAGTGAGGTAAATGCTGAAGAAAAAGATGTCACTATACAGTTTCTACATCCCCACGGACCATCAACAGCATTTTTTTGGCCCAAGAAGGAAGATGCATGTGCTGTGCCCATTCCTCATATTATTGCTATGGTGGAACCCCCAAAAACAATGACTGGAAGAACCTATCAGTTTTCTCAAGAATGTATGATAAGTGTCCAATCAAAATTTAACAATATAGAAAAGTTTCAAAGTACAATGACCTAAACCTGTTTCAATGGTAAGAATTGTAAACCTTAATAATAAAGGAGTAAAAAACCCACAAATTTTTAAACTATATTATTAAACGTAGAGATTGTTTTATTATTCATCATTATTTTTTTTATTAAAACTATATTCAATAGAAATAAACCTATCAAATGTTATTTCTATTAGATAAATTATTATTTTTATAATTTTTAGTACAGTTAATAAATTAACACATTTTTTGTTTTGAAGTGGCAAAAATAACAGAAGAGTAGAAATACCCACTATTTTTATTGTTTCATGTGGTAGAGCATATATCTTAGAACAAAACCAAAAAAAGAAAATCACGATTATCCTTTTCCCTTTACGAGATATTACATTTACCGTAGAACTCTAAATTTTGTTTTAAAAATCCTAAAAATGACATTTTAAGATTTTTTTCTGGCCCCAAATAAACACTTGGTAGCTTTGTTCATTTTTTTAATTATTCCTCACATATTGATGTATACTTAAAAAAAAAATCATCAACATTGGTTGGTAACCAAGAAAGATATAAATTATTTTTCATCGGAAAACAAAACTAGTTTTCTACCGCCGAATGATAAAATTTGCAAAAATCCAAAAACTTTAAGAGGCTGTAAAATCTAAACCGTTAGAGATATAGCAAAACAATTTGGTATGGTTACTAACATCAATGAATAGAATAATCATGCCAAGTTTCATCAAAATCTGAGATGTTGGGTGGCATGGTGTGGTTGAACTGACGCGGATTGACCCATATTGATGTTTTTTAATGCTTACATTTTAGAAGTTAGGTAGGTACCTACTTTAAATTTTAATATTCCGAGCCTCCCACCTTTTTCTGCTAGTTTTCCAGTGCCCTGTAAAACGTAGTGCTCATAAAACCTCACGTATACAAGACATTTGAAATTTTCAATTCAGCATACATTGAAAGAACCTCTACACACTCGGATATCTCAGGAGTCGGAGACTCCTATTTATCCGAATTTGCACACATCACTTTCATTTCCTCAGGGGCGACCCGAAGAACAGATCAACATAAGTCGCCTCGTTGGAACAATAAACAAAAAGAAACAAAAATAGCCCATATAAAAATTTCAATTCAGCAATGAGATACACCACCCATCCTGAAAGTCATACTTTGATTGGCACGGAGAGAGCAATCCGCATGTTCATTACATGCAGTTAGTCCGCCGGCTACCCTATTTCTTGGATATGCCGTAATGGTTTAGATGTTGACAGATTATAGGAGCTAATCCAATCACGAGATTTATGTACTCTAGCGTAACGTAGGTACCTAATAAGCACACTGTTCACTAAACGGCGCTAATCATTATCAAGCTCATTCATAACAAGGTCGTCAGTTGATCGTAATAAATAACTGACATCGACACTAAAATTTGGAAACTATTACCAACTATACACACTATAATACCTATGTATATGCGCTGTATATAATAACAAAGTATGTATATGCGCTGCTGGTAGATACCGAACTATTGTATATTTCTCAATCAATTCGTATATACCTATTTATAAAGTTGTCTTTTCAACCAGTTTTGGGTATTTTATTTTATTTTTAAAAATTCTACAGCACACAGTAAAGTTAAGAAGTAGGCATTGCAATTATTTCCTTACAAATCTCTGTTTATAGTGTCAACAGAGATTTGTGTCATCTTCTTCTTCTTCTTCCTTTTGATGTAGATCATCGATCTGTTAGTTTAGAAGTTGACGCCTCTTGTGATGCTGAAGACCAGCTGTCTATCTATCTTTTTGGTGGTCCTCCTCCACCAAACCGATTTGTGTCATAATGGTATAAAAGCTTTATACCAGGCGTCGGCAACCTATGGCACGCGTGCCAGGCTTGGCACGCGATGGGGTTCTGAATGGCACTCTACAAAGTAATCAGGGAAATCGCGAAAATAGAATTTTATGTTATTTTTTTAATAAATGTGTTGAATACTGCCATCTGTGTGGTGAATTATGAAGCACTAGTCACTGGCTATAGACATAAGGTGATAATCTATGGCGAATAAATTCAATTCAGGGTTTGTCTTTGGTTACGTGTATATAATACACACACACTTGTTGATCCATCTCTTCTTCTCCAATACACAGTCAAACAAAAACATTAGCATCTATACTGTTCTATTTTGTTACAAGTTTTACATTAAATTCCACAATATAATAAAAAAGTGTTTGTTCTGCAATCCATCGACTCATCAGTTACACAACTCAACATTAGCGATCGTGAAAGGGACATAGGCGATCGAGACACAACATCATTGGCGACCGTGACAGGACACCTTTCGGAAAAAACATCGAATCCATCATTGCGTATCGTATCCTATATTTTCCTATTCATTTACAATTCTATCCTATAATATTACATTTCCATTCAAATAGATCAATATATTTAACTATCTGGGGATTCATTGCCATTTTATATAAATATTATACATTTTAAGGTTAATTGTTACAATAATATCTACCCTACAATTTCATAACTGTACTCTTATCTAATTGTTGTTTTAAAACATTTGTTTAATAAATAAAACTAATATTATCTTTATTGTTTTTGCAGATAACCCGTGATTCCATCATATTTTCGGCATTTTTATGAAAAAAAAAAACTGTGTGTAAATTCTCGTGAGAAATATTGTTGCAAAATAGTCGCGTGTTTTCAATGTTCATTGATTGGCATTTTTTGCATTGAGTTTTCTCTTTTTATTATTGTATATTTTTAACATTCTAGTGAATTATGTTGTCTGGAGAAAGAGAAACAAGGACAGCCACTTCAAAAATGGAAAAAACACGTGATTCTGAAATGGAGGTTTGCAAAGGATTGATATCAAGGCGAGGCGTTTTGAAGGGACAACTCACGCGCTTTAAAGATTATTTGAGTAAGAAAGATTTAGATATTTGTGAATTACAGTTAAGGACATCAAGAATGGAAAGCATGCTTGAAAAATTTGAAATGTTGCAATGTGACTTGGAGGAAATTGATGGTGAGGAAGTGGTGTATAGGGATACTTTTGAACAACTATTTTAC
This sequence comes from Athripsodes cinereus, assembly GCA_947579605.1. NCBI lineage: Eukaryota > Metazoa > Arthropoda > Insecta > Trichoptera > Leptoceridae > Athripsodes > Athripsodes cinereus. Next base: position 19,461 of record CANPUW010000053.1, read on the forward strand.
ACCACTTTAAGTAAGGCAAAATCATTATTGAAAGATCAACTACAAGTCACATGTGAAGTTAAGTTAAATCCAATTCAAATGCCTACATTTCATGGTAATTATGAAACATGGTTACACTACAAAGATACATTCAAATCTCTTGTAGGCAACAATAATTCTTTATCTAACTTACAAAAGTATCATTACTTACTGAGCTCATTAAAGGGTGAAGCCTTAAATTTAGTTTCTTCTTTGGAAGTTTCAGACACTAATTACTCTTTAGCATGGGACATCTTAACAAGGAGATTTGAGAACACCCGCCTCATTGTGGACAAACATGTTAATCACATTTTCAATCTCATTCCAGTGAAGCCAGAATCATATCAATCTTTAAGGCGATTGATCGATGATTCACAGCTCCATACGCGAGCTTTGGAAAGTTTGGGACTACCCACAAGCAGCTGGGACATCCTGTTAATTCACATAATTGCTAACAAATTAGATTCAGTATCACGTAACATATGGGAATCGCATCACTTGCAGGGTGAGCTACCTACATTAAAGGAACTGTACGAATGTATTGGGGAGAGAGCACGTATTTTGGAGACGACGTCTCACAACAAAAACTTCAAACCATCCAACACCTCCAACCGAGCAGGAGTTGGCTTGGTTGCAAATGTACGAGCAAACCCAGTTTGCCCACTTTGTTCTTCACAGCATCGATTAAACCAATGTGAGCAGTTTAAGTCGATGGGGACTCAGCAAAGGTGGGAGCTGGTAAAAAGGCAGCGACTGTGCCGTAACTGTATGTTAAGGAATCATATTGCCAAGGATTGTTCTTCAGGAGGAAGATGTAAGGTGTGTCGGAGGGACCATCACACCTTATTGCACACACCGAGCGTGCACAATTCGACAGCAAATACGGAAACTCTGGGACCTACTTCACAGGTTCCTACTGTGGTGAACCATGCTTCGCTCTCAAACGACGAGGAAGTACTGTTATCCACGGCCATGGTTGGGATCCAACTCCCTGATGGCGGCATTTTTAGGGCACGAGCACTCTTGGACTCGGCAGCACAGTCGAATTTCATTACAAAGAGTTTATGCGAGAAACTCAACTTACGGACAAAGGGAGCATATCTGCCAGTCTCGGGACTGCGGCAACAGGTAACTCACATTGAAGAAAAGGTAGATATAACAATTAATTCTTTATTGTATGATTACAGGAGGAAAATCAACTGTTTGGTCCTGCCTGTAATTACATCAAACTTGCCACTGCGATCTGTGGACAGACGACGTTTTCACGTGCCTTCCCAGATGCAGCTAGCGGACCCTGACTTCCATAAATCTTCTCCAATAGACTTGTTATTGGGAGCACAGGTATTTTGGGAGGTACTTCAGGGAAATCATGCGTCAGCTCAACGTCAGCAGCCGATGATGCATCAGACCAAATTAGGATGGGTCATTGCAGGAGCTATTCCGTGGAACTCTGAAGGAATCAGCAGACAAAGGCCGGTATCTTGTTACATTTCTTTGAATCAATTAAACAAAAATATTGAGAAATTTTGGGAGGTAGAAAGTGTGCCTAATTCTCTGGTTCGAACCCAGGAAGAGACATTATGCGAGAAACACTTTACTAGTACTACGACTCGTGATGAGTCGGGCAGATTTTCAGTAAGTCTACCCTTCAAGGAATGTCCACCTAACGTGGGAAACTCTCTTGAAATAGCCAAGAGGAGGTTACTTTCGATGGAGCGACGGTTTCAGAAGAATACAGAGCTGCACACACAATATGCAGCATTCATGAATGAGTATTTGGAATTGGGGCATATGTCTCCTTGTCTACCTGACAAGGAAAATGCAGTTTATCTTCCCCATCATTCCGTTTTCAAGGGAACAAAAATCCGTGTTGTGTTCGATGGTTCTGCAAAAACATCCAATGGAAAATCCCTAAATGATAATCTGATGAAAACACCTACCATACATAATGAGTTATTTACATTGTTAATTAATTTCAGGAAACATCGATATGTCTTGAGTGCAGCTATGCAACAGTATTATAGGCAGGTCAATGTACATGAAAGGGACAGGGATTACCAGAGGGTCTTATGGAGGACATCTCCCAGTGAGGAAATGGGACATTTCCGACTCAACAGCGTCACATACGGACTCAGTGCGTCACCATATCTCGCGATGAGATGTCTAAAGGAACTAAGTACAATTTATTCTTCTATTTTTCCTCTCACTTCTCAGGTGATAGAAAGGGATTTTTATGTGGATGATCTCTTAACAGGAGATCATGATAAGCAGACTTGTATTAATTTAAAAAATGAACTGTCATACCTTCTAGACAAGGCAGGTATGAAACTTACCAAATGGAGGTCAAATCTGGAAGACCTACATGACACTGGTCAGAACAATGACAGTAAATCCTTGAATCTCGAGGACGATTTTCAGTGCAAAATTCTAGGGTTGCATTGGAACAGTTACGAAGACACTTTTCATTATAAGGTTAACATTGAAACAAATACATCAACGTCTACTAAAAGGACAATTCTTTCAGATATTTCTAAGACGTTCGACCCGTTAGGACTCATCGGGCCCATTGTAATTAGGGCAAAATTATTAATGCAAAAAATTTGGCAGTTACAGATAGGATGGGACGATGAACTACCTGAAGACATTATTATTGCATGGAACTTTTACAAAAGGGATCTACAAGACATCAACATCATCAAGATTCCAAGGAGGGTAATTGTGACGTCAACAGGTAGTGCAGACATACAAATATTTGGGTTTTCCGATGCATCGAAGGAAGCGTATGGTTGTACTGTATATTTGAAGTCCATGGATGAACAAGGTAGGACACAGATCAATTTACTTTGTGCAAAATCTAGAGTGGCACCTCTCAAACAACTTACTTTGCCTAGGCTAGAATTATCAGGAGCGCTACTATTAGCTGGACTTGTCAAGTCCATAAAGGAGAACATGGGTTATCAAGGTGTTTCCACTAAGCTTTTCACAGATTCAACTATTGTGTTGTCATGGCTACGAGCCTCAGCAACAAAAATGGATACCTTTGTAGCAAACAGGGTAGCAGAAATTCAGCGTAGCACAGAAGATTGTCAATGGATACATGTATCGTCACAACACAACCCAGCAGACTTGATTTCCAGGGGTACATCTGTACAACAACTTTCATCTTCGACTTTGTGGTGGAATGGTCCATCTTTCATACAAGAGGATGAGAAACTTACAGAATGTTCTTCTACGGTTGATATACAACAAGATATAGTGGTAAATACTACCACACTGGTAAATATTGAATCATGGGATATTTTCACAAGATATTCTTCATTTAATAGATTGCTTAGAATTACTGCATATTTAATAAGATTTAAGAATAATGTAACATCAAAAACAGGACGTAGAACTGGACCTTTACAGGTATCTGAACTTCAACATGCACATGATGTATTGTGCAACATCGTCCAAGGTATTTTCTTTCACAGAGAAATAAGGGATTTAAAAAAGGATGGTCAGGTGTCTGCTCGTAGTAATGTAAAATCATTAAATCCAGTATTGATAAATGGTATACTTTGTGTTGGAGGAAGACTGAAAAACAGTGAGGTACCTACCCAACAAAAACATCCTATTTTGTTGCCTGCGGGACACGCTTTTACAACATTAATTATAAAGTATTATCATTATACTAATTTACATTTGGGTTTGCAGGGACTGTTGGCGCAGCTACGACTCAAGTACTGGCCATTGTCAGCAAAGAATACGATAAGAAGGGTTCTCAAGCATTGTATCCTGTGTTTTAGGTACAAGACGCCAGTGAATTACCAAAGGATGGGGGATCTGCCTGCAGACAGGGTCACTGCGACAAGGCCATTTTCAATTGTTGGAGTAGACTATTCAGGTTTCTTCAATATAAAATCAGGTTTTACCAGGAACGCTAAGGTTGTAAAATGTTATATTTGTTTATTTGTTTGTTTTGCCTCTAAGGCAGTGCATCTGGAAGTTGTCACTTCCATGACGACAGAGGCTTTTTTGAATGCATTAAAAAGATTTGTTGCTCGGCGGGGAATGCCAATCAAGATTTATTCAGATAATGGCACAAATTTCATTGGTGCAAGCAACGATCTTGCCAGAATTTACACACAGTTAAGAGCCTCTAAGGAGGAGATTGTTAATTTTTGTTCTCAACGATGGATCGACTGGAAATTCATTCCAGCTCGATCACCCCATTTTGGTTCTCTTTGGGAAGCAGGTATAAAACTAGTAAAAACTCCCTTGAAAAAGGCTTTGAATTCTCAGGTATTGAATTATGATTCTATGCTTACTTTGATTTGTCAAATCGAAGCCTCCATTAATTCCAGACCAATAACCAGTTTATCCTCTGATCCAACTGATCTCAACCCACTCACTCCTTCCCATTTTTTGATTGGAGACTCGTTGGCGAGGTTACCTGAACCAGATGTATCACACTTACCAGATAATCGTTTAAACCACTACCAAAAGATTATTGCTATGTTCAAGGGTTTTTGGACTAGATGGAGCAGGGAGTATTTCCAGGGACTCCAACAACGGACAAAATGGACACACGGAAATGAGAGACAATTGAAGGAGGGGGATTTGGTGCTAATAAAGGACGAGACTGTTCCCATGCTTTGGAAACTTGGCAGAGTTGTCCAGACACATCCAGGTCCAGATAACGTCACCCGAGTTGTCACCTTGAGGACCCAATCTGGACTGACAAAAAGAGCCATCCATCGTGTGGCATTGCTACCAGAGCCTTCGGAACAGTGAAATACCTATGTGCTATATTGTTTTAATTTTTTCTTTTGTGAAGTGAGCTTGAATACATAATAATATGCATTAAACAAACAATAATACAGTACATCAAGATTTTAAACTCCAAACAAGACTTACATCAAGATATTAATCATTTATAATAGTTGAACATGAAGCTTATAAACCCAAACAAAATATTTAATTAAAAACATGGACATTTAACCTCAAGAAAGAAGATTTATTATGTATATTGTATTTTGTTGTATGTATTTTCAAATATCTTAGCATTGGTAGAGGAAGGATTTAATCATGGGTTGTAATGGGAAAGTAAATTCATTTTAGGTTTAATTAGTTGTTATCTTTATTGTAAAAATGTAAGTCCAATTGATGTTAATATCATCAATCGCTTACAGAGGGGGAGAATGTTGAATACTGCCATCTGTGTGGTGAATTATGAAGCACTAGTCACTGGCTATAGACATAAGGTGATAATCTATGGCGAATAAATTCAATTCAGGGTTTGTCTTTGGTTACGTGTATATAATACACACACACTTGTTGATCCATCTCTTCTTCTCCAATACACAGTCAAACAAAAACATTAGCATCTATACTGTTCTATTTTGTTACAAGTTTTACATTAAATTCCACAATATAATAAAAAAGTGTTTGTTCTGCAATCCATCCACTCATCAGTTACACAACTCAACATTAGCGATCGTGAAAGGGACATAGGCGATCGAGACACAACATCAAAATGAATCGATTGTTTCGAAAACAACCAAAGTGTCATAGAACTTGTATGAAAGTTTGGTTGTTTTCGAAATAATCGATTCAAATATGTTTAAAAGATAAATTTGGTATTAAATTCTTCTCCTCTAGAACCCCATTATATAATTTAGAATTAAGGCGGCACCCTGAATCATATTGATAGAGTGGCTTGGCACACCACAGCTAAAAGGTTGCCGACCCCTGCTTTATACCATAGCTGCATCTTCAACAAATTGGGCAGTCGATGAATTCAATATTTATATTCAAAATATTATTAATAAATACGAAATTAATATAAAATTGATTTTAAGAAATTGTCATTTGTGATTGAATGTGCTGTTTTGTGTAGAATTGCTTGCAATCAGTGTAGCGAATGGCTGATGAGAGGATGACTAAGAAGGTGTAGGTATTTATCAGAAAGAGAAGGTGTGAGAAAGTATGGCCATTCGACAACAATGTGGCTTGATCACGTGGATTAAATTCTCGAGGAGGATCGCGCATTGACTGAAATAAATCAACGTGCATGTCTGAGAAATCGCATGAATGTGGAGAAAGAAGCATTTAAGGATAGAGCAATGTGGCGTTCCGTTCTCTTTGCCCATTTATTTATTTATCTAACAGTATTTCAAACAAAAAAATGTCACAAAAATCTACCTAACTGGGCATGAGCCCGTACAAAGGCAGACCGTAATTCCAACTGGAATATGGCGTGTGGGTGCAGATAAATACAGATTTATATAAATAACTTTAATAAAACGTGCAACAAAAGAGGTTGGGGAGGGGGTGGAAGGTTTCCACCCCGGGGTCTCCTTGGTAACATTCTTCTGATTTTTTTACAAGGCATTCATAAGGCGTCTCTCATCCCTTTGATCACCGAGTGGAGGATATAGAGCCCGATATTATTCCCGAGTTTTCCAAAGGAACGCCGATGGTGGGAAGTTTGATCAGGTATAGGTATTCATCTACTGTAAACATGGATAAAGCAATGATATCATAGCGTGAGTGATTTAAATAATTAAATACAATATCAACTTAGTCACAGTACAAATAATCACTGTGACTGTGAATACGCAACGTTTATAATGGAAAACACAAGAGAAAATAAAACATTCAATCACATATTCACAAAGAAAATATAACAGGTACGAGTATCTTAAAACAGTGACGTGGCGAATGTCTAATTAGCTACGACAGCTACAACAGTAGCGAATGCATATCACATTCTTTTTCACTCAGGAGATTCTACGATTTTAGAATAGTGACGTGGCGAATGTCTAATTAGCTACGCTACGAGTCTACGACAGTAGCGAATGCATATTTTAACATTCATTTTTACTCAGGAGCTTCTACGATTTTAGAATAGTGACGTGGCGAATGTCTAATTAGCTACGAGTCTACGACAGTAGCGAATGCATATTTTAACATTCTTTTTTACTTTGGAGCTTCTATGCTTTTACAATTTGGTGTAGGGTTTTAGTAAATACCCATCTTATTAAAATTTGTAAGAATTTGATTGTAGCTTCTATTGAAAATTACTTCCTCTCATTGAATTTAGCATCTGACTCCTTAATCCATTTCCCTTAAGCATGTGCGCGCTGCAATATATGTTCTACTTTGTTTACATTGTTGCTTGCATGTGTGTCTTTTCTTCTGTTTGCTTTATGTTGTATTTATATTTCTACTATTACTGTTGATATGTATGTGTCTGTATATATGTACATGCTTTTTATATTTTTAATTTTAATAACCGGGTTAGTTGGAGGACATTGCATTTTAGCTATAACCTCGTCTTCTGTAAATTGAATTGTATAACTGATAAAAATATGATACCTACTTTGTTTTGATTTGTAATATTGTAACCAAAGTACAGTGAAGAATAAAATAAATATTGCATCCCATTTATTATATAAAGAATTGGGGTGTTTCCATCGTCTCTGTGTGAGTGTGGATAGAAGGAGACGATAAACCGAATATTTTTTGCCTGTCCATTATTCGACAGTAAAGTATTTGTATTGGCCACAACATCAGGCACCCAGGCCTGCTAATCGCCATCGCGGAGGGCAAGACCGATGGCAAAAACGATAGAGGCCGACCAAGAGACACGTATATGGACCAACCGAAGAAGGACATGAACTGTGGCACATACGTAGAACTAAAGACACTAGCTGAAAATATAAGAGAATTTAAGCTCGTTGCAGACCAATCCGATGGATTGTAACTCACTATATAATTATAATTATATAGTTCAGTTAAAAGAAAATAATGTGTACACCGTTCCCCGTAAGTATTGAGTAGGTACTTGCTGTCACAAGACTACGGAAATATTTCGATTGGTATGTAGGGCTTCAAAATGGAATAAAAGACTGATATAAACATAATATCTATATAATACAATCTAATATTGTTTTGCATCGGGCAAGTATATAATATTATTGCTACTAATTACATAATATTATGTGTTATACTAATTATGTGGTCGCATAGGATTGTAACATAAACGTAGGTGTCGCGTCCTACAGCTGGGTAGGGTAGATATCTTTTTATATTTTGTTGTTATTGGGTTGATGAATAATGTTTATTCTATATATATGCCTGCTGAATAATATATGATTTGTTATGCTACACTATATTGTAGCGTACTATAATATTTATCGCGTACCGTTGGATGGGAAGGAAGATTGCAATATTGCTATAATATCTTTGTTTTTTTTTCTCCTTTTTTGTACTGTTCGATATAAAAGTATGAACACGCTTTATCATTTGTAGAGTTGATGATAATAAAAATTAAATTATTCAGTTTTGTCAGTGACACAAATCACTCCTACCGGACGAAAAATATGTTCTATGATAGGGCTTTTGGCGTCGCAGGACCCGTCATCTGGAACCGACTCCCTGAGGACCTTCGTAAAAACCGATCGATAACAACGTTCAGGAGCAAGTTGAAGACATTCAAATTCGTTTATTTCCTCAAATTTCCAAAATTCTAATTCGTTTATTTTCCCAAATCGTTTATTACTCTTCCATTATATTTTCCCGCGCCCTTGAGATGGAAGCTCCATTAAACGGCGCCGGATAAATCATCCAACATACGTACCGGGTGGAATGCATTTAATGAACAATAATAAGTATTTCTAGAACTCATCTCTTTTAATTTTATATTATCAATTTTAATATTTATTTATAATAAAATGTCAGCAAATGGCTAGACAGATTACACCTTCATTCATGTTCAAAAATAAATAATCCATATATACATAATTATCATTATACAGACAAGATAACTAAAAAAACATTTGAAAGAAATTACATTCACATCCACGAAAATTAAAAATGACTCCTATTGGTAAATTATGTTAAGGATGGAAAAGACATGGTCAAATACGATTTTAGAATTTATATGATTGTGTAGTATGGGAAATGATAGTTCATCGAAATTTAGTAGATTTAATGGGCACAAATAAATGTGCTGTAGCAAAAAATGACACCAGACTTAACCAATCTACATTCAGTCAAACGTAAAAATAATTGTCGATAAATGTGCTACAATATTAAATAACATTAGACCTAACATTCATTGTCTCAAGTTGTGTCTCAGTAAAGATACAATCATTCCTTTTTTAGGTATTCATAGAATTTTAATAAAGGTGCGATTGTTTTCAACTAAGCAAAATATGGCAACATTAATTAATAAAACTAATATAAATAATAAAAAAAATCCTTAGTGCGCAAAAAATATACAATGGAAAAAAACAACAGAACAAATAATTTTTATATGCCAACATATTTTATTGTTATATTTTCAATATTCACATGTTTCTTTATGCAAATGCGAATATAATAAAATAATATAAACACGGGAATATTTGCTACATTAGGTACCTACTAGTAAATAATGTAAAGTAAATTTGACAATTGAAGTAATAAATAATTGAAGTATTTTTTTTACATCTTATTCATATCCATAAGATATCATTTGTTTTATAAAATAAATGAACTAAGTAGGTATACGAGAATATTTTATTATAGATTTTTGCAAGTATTAACAGGGTGAGAGAAAGTGCGGACGAGAACTATGGATCTAGTTCAAGGACAGTCGGGTGTTGAGTAAAAGAAATCGGCGTGCATGTATGAGAAATCACACGAATGTGGAGGAAGCGAAAGAAGCACATGAGGATAGATCTATGTGGAGTTCCGTTGTCTCTGCCTAACTAAGGCTGCCATTCTCGATTTATCAAGAACGTCATCGTTGCGGACCTTCTTGTGGGCGTTATGCACGTTATGGACCTTCCTGACATCCCGACAAGACCCAATTTTGTCCAGATTTCGCAAAACACTGTTACGAGCTTGGCTCAAGCACAGAAGTAACGCCATCTGTCGCCAACTTGTAAATGCAGCCGCAGTTATTATTAATTAAATTATATACGTGAGCAGGTATTTGTTTTCTATCCTCGCACTCAACGCCACTGGGGAAAGAGATTTTCGCTATGTCGGCCCACCGAACATTCAACTGCTACCAGGGACTATAGAATCAATGTTGTGCCAGTTTGACTTTTTATTTAGATATTTATTTATATATTTACGGTGCCAAACAGATGTTTGAAACACACAATAACCTAAATCAGCAAAATTCACACAAATAATCAAACATCCAAACCAAGTGTCACACGACATTAATAGATACGTGCATTCAATCTCATGCGACTTGCATGTAGTTTTATAAATACGTAAAAGGGAATAAAAAGATTTTCTGAAAAAGGTGAACTCTTCCGACAAATATGGTGCGTCTACTACCTACTTCTGTCACTGTAAGTTCCATGCAATTGTATCTGTTCTAATAAAACATAAACATTATATAAAATATTTTTTTACTTCATTTCTACACCCTCATCTCAAGAGTATCTCGACAAAGTCGCAGCCAGGTATGGCAACAGCAACCCTGCTTGCCTACCCCACTTGGGATATGGCGTGAGGTATACAAATAAATAATAGATAGATAGATATCAAACATTGAAATTTATAGTACAGGATGAGATACCTACTACAAAAATATATTTTCCTGTTTGAAATTTTTAAGTATTTACATTATATTTTTAATACGAAGATTCAAGGTTCGAATACCGCTAATATCTTCACGATACAAGCATAATAATAATAATAATTAAGACAATTTATATTTGGCGCCGTTTAATGATCCGTGACCATCTCAAGGGCGCCATGACTTTTCTTGAAAAGCAGTGTTTTCAGCTTACTCCTGAACGTTGCAGTGGGCTGGTTCTTTCTTAAATCCGCTGGTAATCGGTTCCAGGCAGTTGGCCCCGCAACGCTAAAGCTCCTCTCTGCGAATTTGGAAGTGTTTGCCCTGTTGGGCTCCACAAGCTTGTTTACAGCGGTGGAAGCTGATCGCAGTGGTCGCCTCAGAGTTTCGTCGAGGGGACATAGCTCAGCGAGGCATAGAGGTACTGTGCCGTTCAAGGCTTTGTGGACCGTGAGGCACAGTTTGAACTCTACTCTCTCTGGGACTCTAAGCCAGTGTAGCTCCTTAAGCAGTGGTGTGATGTGGCAGCGCTTGTTCTCTCTATAGATGGTCCTGGCAGCAGCATTAAAGACCATTTGGAGACGATTCAGAAGGATCTGGGGCAGTCCTGTACATATGACGTTACAATAGTCTAGACGGGAGACGACGAAGGCGGCGACTAGACTCTTAACCGCGTCTACAGATAAGTGCATTGATACTAGGTACAGTTGGCGAATATGAAAGAAAGCTGTGCTCACTGTCTTTGACACTTGAGCCTCCATAGAGAGTGCTCCATCGAGTAGGACGCCGAGAACAGATATGGTGCGCGATGGTGTTATATCGGTGCCGGAGACAGAGATCGGTTTGGTGTCTAAGAGATGTTGCCGTCCAGGAGAGGCGACCCACATAAACTCCGTCTTAGTTGGATTCAATTTAAGACGTCTCTGGGCCATTAAGTTCGAGAGTTTTGCCACACACTGGACAGTGGTAGCTACCAAGTTGTCTCTTTGATCCGGGCTACAGAAGCCTACGAGGACACGATCGTCAGCATATGCATAGTTTCCCAGGCCACACTCTTCATACTATAAAGCTACAGGAACAGACTGCCTCTGGGGCTCAGGTGTGCTGCCGACTTCCAGGCTTTTAAGAGGGACCTCAAGACCTACTTTTTCAAACTTTTTTATGAACTGTGACTGTTGTGTATATTGCATTATTTTATTTTTATTTCTGACGCGGATACATATTATTATGTATCTGAGATTATGTGTTATAAAGTTTTTGTATTTAAATTTGAATTCTTGACACAGACAACTTTGTTGAAGATAGAACATTATCATGTACAGCGTCCTCGAGGTGCTATGGCACAAAGATGGCGCTTTAAATACTCTCCGTTATATATAAAGCTGTTATTTTTGCTTCATAATTGCGGACCATCGTTTACTGAAGATCTTATATTGCTGCTGTCATTATATGAACGGTGTATTGTCAAAGAGGGTCGAACGAGACTCCAATGTTACCTACATTATTTATGTCTTTTGTTGATATTTGAATGTTATGTAATTTCAATTTGGGTAAGTTGGAAGAGATCGCGCCTTTACTATAATCTAGTCTTCTGTATATTGATTGTATATCACTATGAAATTGTTTGTTATCAATGTACAGTGAAGAATAAATAAATAAATTAATCGCTTTAATTTTAAAATAGGAACGTAATTCAAAAACAGTACCTACCGACTATTTAATTTGGTGAATAAACATTAAAAAACACTTTATTTTTTCTTACGCATTCCCTGAAAGAACCAAACAACGACATAATGTAAAAACTAAAATGTAATAAAAATAGACAAGTTTTATTGCAAACAGTGATGCAATATGTGAAAAAATGTGTTCCTAGTCGTCACTCGGAAAATGAAAAGATAATAGAGTCGCCTGAACGCTCGGCGTAAAAACAATATAATAATCGAAGCATCCGACGTTCATTGCGTTTCAGATTTGTTGTTACCGTAATTATGAAAAATACAAACAGTGCATACAACATGAAAAATAATTGAATCGGTCATTTGAGAAACAACATAAGTCAGTCAATACAAACTTTTCAGAAATCACAAAAAACTGTTTTGTTATAAAATTTTGAATGAAATGTTGATATCTTACTCAAATCAAAATGTTACACTCAGTGAATTCTTTAATTATAAACCTTCATTTTATGTCAAAATATTTTATTTGTATATTAGTTTGTTGATTTAAAACCTTTGACTTAAGTTGTTTCTCAAATGGACATCATTGCAGCGAATAAAACTCAACATTTTCATCCGAAATTATTTATTAAACAACCAAAAATCACTATTTTTAATCATTTTCACCCACGTTAGTGGTTGGCGTCAAGTGTCAGCTGTGAATCGACACGAAAAAAAATTGTGTAGTAACAACATAAGTCACTGACTTGCGTTGTTTTTCTATTGACTGCAGTGGTCTCGAACCTACCGACTTTTCGGTATTTATACCGAAATGGGCCGTGTCCTACCGATATACCGAAAAGGTCTAGTAATCTATCGATTTTTACTATTTGTCGATAGGGAAGTATAATCGGTAGATAAGTATCGGGTATTCGGTAAAAGTACCGGATACTTATCTGATTTGAGCAAATATTCTTTAAGAAAACCGAGGAGTTTTTGAATTATTCCAAATTCCTATACCATTTTGAAAATCCGGCGACGGGGTGGGGGTAGAAATTTTCTAAAAAGGAAATTACCCGGTATTGACTTCGTCGGTACAAATACCCGGTACATTGTAGAAAAAGGTACTTCGAGAAAATATTCTTTAAGAAAACCGATGAGTTTTTGAAATATTCCAAATTCCTATACCATTACTAGAGGTCCTGGAAGCAGCGGTGGACAGGGATCTCTGGAGGAGGTACCTAGGCGCAATGGGCCCCCGACCCAACTAGGACAAGGGGAAGAAGATGTATGTATATATGTATACCATTACCATTTTGAAAATTCGGCGACGGGGGGGTAGAAATTTTCGTGAAAAGAAAAGTATCCGATATTGACCATCGTCGGTACAAATACCCCATATAAGTACCGATTTTGGGTACAAAATATACCATTTATACCAATTTTAGCGGATAGTTCTACCGATATTGGACAATGTCGTTCGAGAACACTGATTGACTGGTCAAGTTAATCAGCTCAATTTGTATCAAATTGGTAAAAATTACGTGGTTTCTAAGTGAAATAACGCGCGTTTCAAGAAAAAGGACCCAAATAAAAAAAAACATTTTCGCTAAAAACCTGACTTATGTTGTTTCTCAAATGACTGATTCAATTGTTTGTTTTATAGTAGTGTATAATAATTCTATTACAGTATAGAAGACAACCACAATTCAATAATAATAATAATACAAATAACATAATACAGTAGGTGTATGAAACTGAGTACTTATATGATGATAAAAATATAAAATGCAGTCAATGTGTTATACTTAATAATAAATATGTAAGCAAAATATTAAACAACATGTACATGTCGTTACACTTAGCAACTAACTTCACATAATAATATTATAATATGTCTAACAACTCGCTGTTTGACATTGAAAACAAATCATTCGTTTCGATTTTATTAATTAAATAAATACACCACACAAATCTTATTAATTAATCGCACAAAAATGTTAAGTATTAATTATTATAATACACATTACAAAACACACGACGGCCTACTTATAATAATAAAAAAAACTTTCTATGCACCCAAACACCTGACCATTTTTGAATAATGAAAGGAATTTGCGCAAAAGAGACGCATTTATAACACAATTACACTGTCTTATAAGTGAAATAATGTTTTGATTAATTAATGTCACGAATGTAGGATGTCCATACGAAATACAAAGGTTATTATTGGATGTATTTATAATAAAATTACCCCGCAATATTTCAAGGGCATCACAAACAACATATCGAGATGTGTTGATTCATTTCACTGTGGAACAGAGGGACATGTTTATATTAAACGGTGCGACATTAACTTGGACTTGTACATCACCCACATTTGCTTATCACTATCATGAATGAAACATGCACATAATGTTACTTACAATCCAATATTTAACATCTCCATTTTATACAGAAACGCGACGTCAGTTATAAAAGTAAAATAAGAATACTTACAGAATATAGGAGGACGTGTGTAATCATAATCACATACATGACGTCACTTAACGCAACACATTCACAACAAAATATTAAACAAATCACTCAGATTGACAAGAAAGGGCACTGCTTATATCACAATAACTAGAATATAAACATTTATAAAAACATTTCACTTATGCATTATGTCACTGTGAACCCATCGCGACACTTTTGTAATTATTTTCTCTGGGAGCAAAACACATCTGACAAGATGGTAGCGGAACCTTCTGTTTTGCTTTGCTTGTCAGCTGATACCACCGGCAATACATAAAGAATCTCACCTACGACTATGTCACATCTCTTTCACTCATCTCTAAATTTCGTTATCAATAGAAAGAGATGGAATGCACCGACATGTCTTTACCGCCACCAAACGTCAATTCGGGTAATGTCATTTCATCGACTCAAATTAATCGCAAAATAACAAAATGAAGATATACAAAATTAAAAGTAAATAAATCCTCATTATATTAAATATTTATAAAATTTTATTTGCGTTTTAAGTAAATTCATATTCCTGTTATAATATTGTCGTATTTTAAAATAGACTTCGGAATCAATGGGCGTGACACAAGACAAGGCGAGATGGTGCTGCCACCCAGCGACGGACATAGTAAACATTACAAACATCTTATGTCACAACCATACCACGATGGCTTGAGTCTTTACTGCGTGATAAAGCTTTCGGAAAATGACAACAGAGTATTGGAAAATGTGATAATTAAAAAAAAGGTATCAGCTTTCAATTCAAGTTGTAAGTTGTTGAATTCATAATATCTCTGAGATATTTTTAATGTTTTATGAGTAAGGAATTCTTCGTATAATGAAATGTTTTATGAAAGTTCTATTTTTAAGACACGTTTTTAAGATCTTTTGAAGGTACCTACCTGCTCCGCAAGGTGAATAAGATAATATGTAAATATTTCTACGAAAATATTTAAATTTAAAAAGTGTTTATTTTTTCGACATCCTTTTTCTTTCAATAAAACATTTTCTGACGATTCCGTGTATTTTCATTTCAATTCTGTTAAAATTTCGAAATAAACTTTTCTAATTCAACTTTTTCGTTTCAGAAAAATACGGGAATAAAAAGAAACATTAACAATAAAAAAAACTCGTTTACTTTGAACCCAAAATGGACCTTTTAACAACTATTTTATAGTAGATAGTATAAACAAACTTAAATAAATAAATTCAATATGGACAGGGGTAGGTACCTTTTCATTACTTTAAAATGAGGGGTAGAGAAGCAAAGTGTCACATCGATGCATTTTTCACATATATTTAACAATTTATATTTTCACTAACTATACTGTAACAAGGACGGTGGATGACTTGTTCAGGACAGCACAGGATAGGGAGGTTTTAGTTGGAGTGATCTTTAACGTCGGGGGAAGCTGACATGGCACAGAAAGAAGAAGAAGATACCCTAGTTTAAGCGACACAATATTAATCCGTCTCATCCCTTGAATTTTTCCCGGTCAATTCTAAAAAAAAGGTCCCGGGTTCGATTCCCGGTCAGGGCAAAATGGAGAATGATCTTTCTTAAATTATCCTGGGTCTGGGTGTTACATGTACCTATATGTGTTTTAGTGCATTGTATACGTGGCTATCAGTCCAAAAGTAGTGTAACTCCAGAAAACTTCTTTATGAGATAATGAGGAATTATAATTAGTTTAAACTTATGTTTTTTTTGTGAACATTATTTTAATTGTTTTTTTTTATCAAAAGGTGGTTTGCTCCACTATTGCTAAAGTTTATAATGTAAGGAACGTATTTTACACCAGAACCGTAACCAACAAAAATTGTGGGTTACACCACTTTTGCGCTGCGCCTCATATTATATGCGTATCGTCGTGTTAGTACCCGTAATTAGTGTTGTGGAATTCTCAAGAAATAATTTTTGGAGAAATTTACCGAGAAATTTCTCGGTAAATTTCTCGAAGTAGAGAATTTACCGAGAATTTTTTTTTTTTTATTTAACAGTAAAATAATAATAAATCAGTACTTTATTCAATCAATCAATAACAATGTACAAATGTTGAGACAATTTATCACCAATATTGCTACAATTAAAGTTAGTCAATACCGGATATTTTTTCATATATTTTGTAGGGGAATTCCGCCGCATTATCGCCAATAAATAATAGGGGAATCCCCATGGGAAAAAATCAGAGATATTTCTCTTCAATCAGAGGAGAATTTTCTCTACTCACATCACTACCCGTAATACAAGATTTATATCTTAGTTTGGGACTAGCTCGATCTATGTGAATTGTCTATGCGTGTTATATTAAAAAAAACATCCGAAGAAATAGTTTTTCAACGTTTCAATGTTCTATGATTGAAGAGACATTGCCTTTGAATTCTTCACATGTTCAAAACGTAATAAGTAATTTCGGTAAATGTTTTCGTTCAATTCCTTTTTTAAATTTTAAATTCTTTTCGAATGAATTCTTAAAGTTTTCCTTTTATGAATGTCGAGTCTTGTAGTAATAATATTGATCTTTGTATAATTAATTTATAGTAAAAAATATTCTACAGAAATATAGGTAGGTATGTATAATTTTTTACAGTAAGAAATATTCAACAGAAATATAGGTTATATTCTATTATTTTACAGTAGGTAAAATAAATATTCAACAGAAATATAGGTAGATATTCTATTATTTTACAGTATTATATACTCAACAGAAATATAGGTGGATATTAAATAAAATATTAAAATTAATGTAGGTATTACAAAACACTGTTTAACTTCCACATCACTTTATTTAAACGTCATACAACGTTTTCGAATAATGTTTGTTCATTATCAATGACAATGTAATACTCTATTGTCATTGATAATGAACAGATATTGTTTGAAAACGTTCTGACATTTAAATAAAGTGAAGTGGAAGTAAAACAGTGTTTTGTGATACTTAAATTTTATTATTTTATAAAATGTCGTTCCACAAAGTTTCGCTCGCTAATTTCGAAAAATTTGATACGTACCTATTCTTTAATACTAAGAAATATTCAAAAGAAATATATACTATATAGGTAGATATTCTATTTCTTCCTTTTCTGGCAACACGTTAATACGAAAAAAGGAAAAAAAACCTTTAAGATAGTAGTAAGAAAAGTAAACTTATAGCGAACTTGCTATCAGAACTACTTCAGAAGTTTTGAACCATAAAAATGTGTAAAATAAATATCATACAAATTAGAAATCTCTGTAGGAAGAATAAGCATGAAAAGCTGTGCGGAGAATAGGGGAACAGCAAAATTACGAATTTCTCTTGATCGTCGATATTCTTTTAAATTCAAGCTTTATAAAAAGTTGAAGATCTGAGTAGGTAATGGATTTGAACTCAGTAGATTACGAAATGATTCCATGAGAACATAACTATTTGAGACAATTATGTAAGAAGCAATTTTTGTGAGAAGACATTTTGTGCTTAAGTTTTAGAATAACATCCTCCCATCATACCAGCATTTCATTGCTGTTTGGGGAATACGAAGTGTTTATTGTTAAGTATAATAAGATATCAATATAAATGTATCGAAATATAAGTTGTGTATTAAATTAAATAAATACAACTAAACTAAACTATACCATCACTGCATATCCCACAAGTGGGGTAGCCAGCAGACCAGCTGCATATAATAAACATGCAAGCTGTCCTCTCCGTGCCAATATAAAATCAAGACATTCAGGATGGGTGGCAAGCCTCATCGCTGAATTTAAGATGTAAAATGTCTTATTTTTTCGAAATTTAAATAAATAAATAATAAATAAATAAATCTTTTAGATGTCTTTCCACATTTTTCGAAATTAGGTAGTATAAGCAGTGTTTCTGCTGGTAACATCATAATAATATGTAGGTAGGTACCTATGTGAAGTGTGTAAATAAAAAAAAAATGTGTCTATATTTTTATAAACAGCGGAAAGTCCGCATACTGACTGCATAAAATGAACATACAAGCTGTCCGCTCCATAAATAGTAAAGCATGAGATATTCAGGATGAATCGCACACCTAATCGCTGAGTTTAAGTTGTTAAAACAATCAGACACATCGATTGGAGAGCCGAGTTTCATCATCTGACGAATGCGTGTAAATAAATTGCGATGGTTTGTACATACGGAATAGAAGGAGCAAGGATGATAAAGATGATATACCTGTTTGAAAGAAGAGGTGTGAGGAGGCGTGGGCGTCCGAAACTACGTGGCTTTATCACGTTGATCAAATTATCAAGGACGACCGTGTGTTGAGTAAGAGAAATCGACGTGCGTGCATGAGAGGTGGCATTAATACGCCCTTGAGACGGTCTAAGAACTGTTAAACGGCGTCAAAAATAAAATTAAATCATCATCAACATTAATGTAGAGAAGGTGAAAGAAGTACTTATGTAGGGACACATTTAGGTATATTTAGGCGTTCCGTTCTCTCTGCTTACCCCACTTAGGATGTGGCGTGAGGGAATAGATAGGAAGATCTATGATTCTGGCGACTTCACGGGTAATAATATAATATATTAGGTAGTATTTCTATCAAATATTACAAAAGGTGTTAGTTTGCAATTTGCGATGTAATAGTTTCGGGTTAAGTATATTAGTATATGGGTGGTTTATATAACATATATAGGTTGGTTTACTTATATATAAGTTTATAGAAAATAATATTATACAGCCGTTATATCACATATTATTGTTTAACTGCTGGTAGAGGTGAAAAGTTATTTTCTTAGAATATTCTACAATCTGTTGAAGACCCAAACTAAACTCCCATGGGATATAGATTTATGCTATATGGAATAGGTTATGACGTGAAAAAGCAAAACTTTTCTAAAGCTGTCTTTATATTGACACTATGCTTACATACTGAATACTTTTTGTATACATATTTGGTTCTTCTGGGTTAAAACTTGTAATAATAACTCCATAATGTATAAGACATAAAAGTGATGAAGTATGTTTTTACCTATCTATAATATTATGTAATGTGTGCTCGAATTCGAGTTTTGGTCATTTTTCACTATTATTCCGTGAAGCACCCAGCAAATAATAGGTCTCCCACTCTTTTCCGTAAGTTTTCGAGTGTCCTGTAAAAATTAGGTATTTCATGATTGAAGATAAAAGAAATGAATACATATTCGTTTGATCGGTAGCCTGGAGGTAGGGTCTCGGCTCGTGAACACGGGGTCCGTGGTTCGATACCAGGTGCCGGCAAACTCCCCTTTCACGATACAAGCTTTTAGTAGCTTACTGTGAAAGGTGTATGAGGTTTATAACAAAAAAAACCCAGATATATCTTTTTTTAAAAAAAAAATCTTGAATGTCTTAAATTTTTGTTGGCACGGAGAGGACTACTTGTCTGCTGGCTACCCTACTTGTGGGATATGTGGTGATGGGTTTGTAGTAGTAGTGAAAGAAACCAAACTTTCTTCTCCCTCTTTTGTCAATATCAACCATTATGGTTGATGATGCATCAGCTTCTTCTCGACATCGCATACTTTTTTTTACAATACACCGTTTTTTTACACCTTAATTTTTGATTGATTGATTGAGAGAGAGAGAGAGAGAGAGAGAGAGAGAGAGCTTTATTTAAAATATCATTTATTGTATGTTCTACTACTTTATACTATTTACTCATACCATGTCCCAAGGCAGGTAGGCAGAGAGGACGAAACTCCATTAATTGATCTATCTTAACTGGAAGGTTTACTGGAAGACATTGCCTCATGGCGATATGTACTCCTTTTGTAAAATTTATTTTTGACAATAAAGTGTTTATTATTATTATTATTACATACTTACTTTGCTTCTTCTCCTTCAAGCATTTTTTTTGTACTGAAAGTACCTAAGTATTTTATGTGAAAATATTAGACTTAGACTCTTGTTTTGAAGTCATTTATAAAAGGAGATAATTTGGCAAAAAAAATCGGACTTTCGACACAACGCATTCGGGCAAAATTCGGGTCAAACAAAAGCCTTACAATAAATAACTAAAAATAATACACATGATGCCTTACAATAAATAACTAAAAATAATAAAAAAAAATCCCAAGTAAAATACAACTATTCGAAATTAAAAGTCAAACCATTCAAAAACTATTAAAAAGGGATTAAATTTCATGACGATTGCACATCAATAAATAATGAACAAAACAAATTAAAAAAAATAGAAAATTAAACAGTAAAACACGACAAAGTAATTCGATAATAATATATGATAATCAAGAAGTAATAACAACCAAAATATGTATACCTATTAAAAAAAACATACAATAACTCAATAACAAGCAAATGCATGACAAACTCAGTAAACTCGGTATATTCTGTTAGTTTGCTAGTTACTCCGTTTGTTGGATATATCGTAATGATGTAGACAGTAAGATAGGATAGACTCTGCGGAAATTTACGGAAAAAGTAAAAGTTTCTTAATCGCTACCTAATACGAGAAAAGTGGAATTATTCGGAAATAATAAAAGTAAGTTTCTTAATCGCTTACCTAATATGAGAAAAAACCTTTTCAAATTATATTGAATAGTATGCATATGTTTATATATGTACATACACTCGTTTATATGTAGGTAGGTATGTCTATTTAATCCGAAAAGGTAAAGAGGATTATTGACAATCATTTAAATAGCAATAAAATATATTATGTATATTTTTGATATATATGTCTATGTGTAAAGGTGTGTATATAGGATAGTTTAGTGAACAAGATGAACACTTAGTCAAGAAGAATGTATCTTCCGGTACCTACGTATGTATGCATAATATAATCGACGTATAAATATTGGAGTTTGTTTGTTGATGTGTACGGATATTTTTATCCACTGTGACTTACTTACATGAATATTAATACTCTCTATGTTGACTTAATTGTTGGTCTTCACAGAGTGCTTCGTTTATCCGTGTCTTTTATCGACATTCTAACTCTGAGAGCCTGACAGATGAAACATTACACATTTTGAAAACAGAAGTTGCGGCGTTGCAGGTCTGGTGAGATAAAATAAACTGTTTTTCGATCTGTGTCTCCAGAAAAAATAATGACATCTGTGTTATACGTGAAAGACAAAAGATGTTCCTTTCAACAGCGCTCTTGAAATCGTCGAGGGTTTGCTAAGTGGTGCAAAAAAGAGCAAGTCTTCTCTCATTGAGCATGTTCTTGAATGAATCTCAACAACTTATTTTTTTCATAACAATACTACAATTATTGAAAGTGATACGTAAAGGTCAAATTTACATGGAAAGTGATAAGTTTATTCTGTATTGATTGAGTTGAAGTTTATTTGGTATAACTCCTCATTAATTTATGGAAATAAACCCAAACAGTTTGTTTTTATGTCCATGATTTTACTCTCTTTGTTTTGTTAAAATAGTGTAGTTTTTATTTTCATTTTAATATTGTTTTTGCCTTATTTTTCGTTAGAATTTTTCATATGTTTTGAATTAAGTATCACTCTGAGATGTCTTTCATACGTCCATGATATCCATCTAGTTTCTTGCTAAAAAAATCAATAGTCGTTTATTATTTACATAAACTTTAGGTGATAGACATGGCAAAATGGCAAGAGAAGACTATTATAGGTGGTGAATGATCCTGCTTAATCCTAGAACAGGTTAGAGAATCCAATTTTTATTATTATTAATGTGTTATTTGGCAAAAATCATCCTTGTAGGATGCTATGCCATAAGTGAAAAAAAAAAGTGTTATTAGTAGGTACATAAATAAATCATCATCATCATCATCATCATCATCCCCGTCGGTCCCTCAATCCTTAGGATCGTGACCATCATGCCTCGTTCTGTAGACCACCTGTCTCCACCTTGAGCGATCCTCCGCCATGTGCAAGGCCCCGTGTAGTGATCTCTGTGTGGCCTTCTAAATTTGGTTGCTCCATCTTGCTGGTGCTCTGCCCCTTCCACGCCTCCCTTCTACAGCCCCAGTTATAATTACTCTTTCCAGATTTTCAGTTTCTCTTCTTGCAATAAATGAAATCTTAGCAATGCCGGGTTTCAAATAAGTAGATAAGATATTGGGATAGGTGAGTAATAATAAAAGGGAACAGACATTACTTAGGAAGTATTATTATATTATATAGGTTTACATAGGACCTATTGGTAAATATCCACCTTCTACACTATTAATCTAAATTGTATATACATAAGTATAAAAAGATAGGGATGCTATACCACCTGAGAAGAGGTGTGTACTGCGATATTGTCAAGGAATGTGAGGTATTACTATTATTATTATTTTCTTCCAGACTGGCATTCGATATATTATATTCCTAATATCTATGTAACTGCCTATGTTTATAATATTTTATTGTTTTATCATGAAGGTTCAATCGATTTGTCAAATTAATATTATTGCTTCGTAGAATCCCTGACAAAGATAAGAAGGTCTCTCTCTTTCTTTTCTGTAAGTTTTCGTTTTTTATTCCATAAGCAATATTCCACACTAAATAGACTACGAACCAGGTCATGTCAGATGTGCAGATCATATATTATACACAAATGGGTTTTGTACTCTAGTCCTGAGTGAGTATGCGGCTCATTATATTATTTTTATTTTATTATATTTATCCTATAAGGATCAAACAGTTATAACAATAAATATAAACAATCAAAAATAACAATGAGCAAACCAGTTAAGATTCTTTTTTTTACCAACTAATAAACATTACTTTGAGGTACTTTATTAAATAAAAAGATACAGGAAGAATTAAAAGTACTATAACACGTATAAAAATGTAAAAAAATATGTAAAAAATTTGGGTTAGTTGGAAGAGATCGTGCCTTTGCGATAAACTCGCCCTCTGTATATTGATTGTATTTAATTTGAATGTATACCTTTTATGTAATTGTTTTTAATCAATGTACAGTAAAGAATGAATAAATAAATAAAAATAAAAATGTAAAAAAAAAATACCATACTACACTATACTATACCCTCACGCCGTGTCCCAAGTGGGATAGGCAGAGAGAACGGAACGCCAAACAGATCTATCTTTACACACTTCCTTCGCTTCCTCCACGTTCATACAGTTTCTCATACACGCACGTCGGTTCCTCTTACTCAACACGCGGCCGTCCTTCAGAATTTGATCCACGTGATCAAGCCACGTAGTTCTCGGACGCCCGCGCTTCCTCACACCCTTTCTTTCAGATAAGTATATCCTCTTTGTCATTCTTACCTCGTTCATTCGTTCAACATGCCCAAACCACCGTAGTTTATTCACGCGCATTCTGTCCACAACACTCTTCTTGCATCCGCTCATTCTTCTAATATCCTCATTCTTCACTCTATCACGCAGCCAACCATTCTTCTCAACAACAAAAAATCTTCTTTTAAAAAAATAATAAAAAATAAAAATGTAAAATAGTTTAAAAAATGTAAATAAATGTAAAAAATATAAAACTATGTAAATGTAGAAATGTAAAAAAAAAATAATGTAGAAGAAAAAAATAAAATAAAATGTGAATAAATGTAAAAAATATTAAAAAATGTATATGTAGAAATGTAAAAAAATGTAGAAGAAAATGTGAATGTAAAAAAAAATTATGACCAGACAATGAACCATGTTGTGAATGTCCTCTGTATGGTTTTGAGTCTAGTTGGGAAAACCTGTGCTCCCGAGAGGAGCGTTGAGGGCGATGATGATGATGATGATGGGAAAACCTATATTACCAGACCAGACAATGAACCATGTTGTGAATGTCCTCTGTATGGTTTTGAGTCTAGTTGGGAAAACCTATATTACCAGACCAGACAATGAACCATGTTGTGAATGTCCTCTGTATGGTTTTGAGTCTAGTTGGGAAAACCTATATTAGGTACAGATCAACGCAACCAACTGACTTGAGAAATATGTATACCTACCATTGAATCTACAGGGTCAGAATGTTAATTGTTTTAAAAAATGACGGAATATCCCACATGAAAGGTAGCCAGCGGCCAGACTGCATGTAATAGGAAAACATGAAAGTTGTTCTCTCCGTACCGATAAAAAAATAAGAAATTTAAAATGTTTTATTTGAAACAATGAGCTTAAAGAATGAGATATTGTACAAAGGGTATTATTACTTTGTCTGACAGAGTTGTCCATAGAAAGCGTGTAAATATAAATTTATATTCATATTAAAGAAAAAAACTTAAATATAAATAAGATTTAAATGCAAGACATCCCTATTTGAAGGTGAATTTGCCACTTGGAGATTGTGTTTGTATACCTGTACCAGGACATAAA
>CANPUW010000054.1:0-28213 GCA_947579605.1 Athripsodes cinereus
TACTTTTTTTATATATTGTGGCGTTATTCGGTAGAGCATGAGAAAAGATTAAATAAAATTAGTACGAATCTTCCATACAGAATCTTAATTTACATATTTATCCCAGAGCATGGGTTGAAATTCCTTCATAAAAAATGCAAAAATTATATTCTACGAAACACTCTATATGGACTATTCTGGACTTTCATATTATGAATATTTTTAATACAATTTATTGATAATTAAATATAAGATATATATATAATTAAGAGACAAATCAGTTGTGCATCACATACAAAAAAAATGTATGAATAGATTAAAATTACCCAACTACATGGGAACATGGTATGAATACAACATAATTAAAAACTTTAAAATCTACATTACGACCTGATCAAATTCCTTCTGTGGGTACCCCTTCCAGACATCCATCCCATATTTATCTTTAATTGTAGTCTCTCTTACTCCTCCCAGACACAACTCAAGACTTCTTCATCCACACAGAATAAACAGTATCGATCTCAACATTTCTTCCAACATAGTACAGCTTCATGCAGTTCAATACATATGTAATTAATGTGATTCCACAATTTATCAAGAGTCCATGTCTTGTATCCGACTTAGAATTTTATTCTAAGTGGAAACCAGAAACTATGAAATAAGAACTCGGAACTAGGGACTCGTAGCTAGGAGCTCGTAGCTAGGACCGCATCTGATTAAAATAGAAATTCAGAATTAAAAGAATATTCCATTCATCATTCAATTATACAATTGACTAATTAAATAATTCGACAACGTTTTACCTACCTTAATGGCGGATTAATCACTAATTCACTGTTATAACATTATATATAAAAATCGAATGAATATCTTTATCATCCATTATGAATTAAAATAAACTTTTTTTTATATATTACACAAAACTAATTTGATTTTTACATGTCGAGTTGTCGTGAGAGAATGCGAAGGTACGTGCGTTTCTCTATCTAATTCCGCTGAAGAATCACATTGTTGCAAATTTCATAGGCGACTTGTGGGTGAACAAAATTTTATTCTCCACACTTCCTTTCCGCAATGTTACAAACATTCAAAATTCATATTCCTAACAATTTTAATGTGAATTAATCTGTCACATTAATACCCCTTTCCCCGGATAAAAAAAAATTGAATATTTTTTTTTTTTAAATACCCATATAAAATTATAATTCATACTATGTTCCAACTCTAAACAAATTAAAATTAAGGAATTTATGACACCACACTGGCCCTCAGCTGTTAAATAAATTATGGACGCCATCTATGTTTCATTAATTTAACTGTGAAAAATCTGAAAATAAGAATTATTTTTCACAATAGGGTTAATGCCAAATATAGAAAACTCTACACCCTACGAGTATATATAAAAAAAATTAATAAAATAAAAACAGTGTGTTCCCACGTTATTCCTTTAGTGTACAATTATATGATAAAACTACAATATATATACATCAGCAGATTTTAATGTACAATATTAAATCTGATATCAAATATTCAACACCAAATTAAATTACTAAATTTTTTTTTTTATATGTAATAAAAGCTTTTAACGATTAAATAATCCAATTTTCCTTTTTTTTTTTTTAAACTATCAATATTCCTTTTTATTTACAAAATCATTTTATGAGAAGTCTTTATTGTGTATATTTTACAAACCAGACAAAAATTTACTTTCCACATGTAAAAGTATTTGACTTAAAAAGCATTATAAAGACATCATAAATTTTATCTATTAATAAAATATTTACTCATATTTATATATTACAATTTATATATTCAAACTTATATTTTAATAAAGTATATTTACTTAACATTAATATATTTGATCATAAAAACCTTTTCAAAACAAAAGTACATATAATAACAATAACAACAATGTGTGACAATTTCACAACCATTCCACCATTTTTTCCACAATTTCATGACATTTGTATCTTTGATCTTCCTTGGAAATCCAAATACCACCATGAATATATACAAATTATTATATTTAATTATATTTTTATATTTTTTTAAATTGCTTTGTAGCATTGTTTCTCTGTCATGAGAAGACTTAAGATCGTTTGATCTACCGCATTATATATACATATCTATCTATATTCTTATAGTTTACTTTGTTTTATTTTAAGAAAACTTTCTTCAATCTTATTATTTTACTTAGTCATTCGCTTCCTCAAATAATATTATAAGAGAATATGTCAGGCAAAAATTATAATACTCTGTGATGAGATATTTATGAGTGTACCATTGGTATAGACTCCATTTTGAACCTAGACATTAAAATTCTTGTTTAGTAAAAAAAAATCGCAATCATTATGAGGTCCATATTCACTCCATTGCATCTATATCTACAGGCATACAATCTCTATTAAATACACATCCAAAAATATATCATACATTCTTCATCATATATTGGCCGCACACATCATACATATTTTTCAATCAAAATTACTTTCATACTATAGACACCAAAGTTAATAAATACTCAACTACATAGATTCTGCATTGACCCTTTCACGAAAGTTATTTCTTTATTTTTTTTTTTTATTTTAACTGAATATTACACTCCCATTTCACTACAGAAGTTGAAAACTCATTTATATATAATTTATTTTTGTTTCATTATTATAATATCCTATTATTTATATGTGCGCATCCTCATTCTAAACGAAATGGCAACTCTTTGTACGAGATTATGCCTGATTTGCACTCAATTCGTATACACTTTTTCATATGTATTATTAAGCAATTTATGTACAATTTATACATTTACATATTTTTTTTTATTTCTATCTATATACACTATTGACTATAACATACTTATTTCTATTTTTAACCTTTCTTTTATGTATAAACTTACTAGTTAATCTCTATTTTAAATCCTAAAAATTACTCTTCTTTAATTATATCTTTAATGTGATATTTATTTTGTGTACCCGAATCTATGTCTTTTAATAAATATACATTATCACTTAATTTTTTTTTAATTATTGATTTTACAAATTTTGGTGCTAATTTTGCTGAGAAGTATTCACTTGCTTTAGATTGAGCAAAATTACGCCTCCAAACCTCCTGACCGACAGAATAAGTTTTGTTAATTCTTCCCTTATTATAGTATTTTGAGTTTCTTTGATAAGCTTGCCATAAATTTTCCGATACTATATTATACAACAAATTCATGTTTTCCAACCTCTCTTTGTACAATTTTCTTTCCCTACTTATATTTTTATAATCATTTATTTGATCGCAACTTATATTGGCATGCAATGATCCATCCAATATATTCTCCCTACCTCGAGCTAACAAAAATGGTGTGTATCCAGTAGCCAAATTAACTGAATTATTTATAATGCTTTGTACTTTATCTAGATACAAATCCCATTTTCTTTGATGGTTATCTACGAAAATTGCCAGTGTATATCCTATGGTTTTATTATATGCTTCAACGTTATTCACCATTGGCGTATATAATGTTGTATAAAAGATGTTCTGAACACCGTAAGAATGCATAAGGTTTTTGAAAACATGTGAAGTCAGATTTTTACCGTTGTCGGTAATAATCGTTTGTGGGACGCCCTCCTGTAAAAAGATTTTGTTTTCCAATATTTTCACAATCTCTTGAGATGTAGCACGTCTCAACGGAAACACCCAACAATACTTAGTGAAAACGTCTACGACCGATAGAATAAATGTATATCCAGAAGATGATTTAGTTAATGGTCCAATTAAATCGACACTATACACTTTACCTGGTCTATCTACCTTCTTTCTGTTTTTCATTATACCTAATGGCGGTGAATTCGACGGCTTATACATTTTACATTTTTGACATACTTTTACAACGTTTTTTATGTCATAAAACATTCTCGGCCAATAGAAATATCTGGCGATATTTTTATAAGTCTTAAATGTACCCGAGTGTCCATTTTCGTGATAGTTTATAATAATTTTTTTACGAACATCGCTTTTTGGAACCTCCTTCCAACTAAATTCTTCCGTCAGCGGATTATCATCCTTCATAAGTCTATACAATTTACTATCATCAACTTTATAATTGACAAATTTAGCTGGAGCTTCAATACAACCATTATATATCTTATCATACCACGTATCATTGGAATTTCCCGATATATCTAATTCGTTTATAGCCGATGGAATACGAGACAATGCATCGGGTACTCTGTGAGCAACCCCTTTACGATGCTCTACTGAGAAATCATATTGCGACAGTCTCATACTCCACCTTGCTAGTCGTCCAGATGGATTT
Source organism: Athripsodes cinereus (assembly GCA_947579605.1). Classification (NCBI taxonomy): domain Eukaryota; kingdom Metazoa; phylum Arthropoda; class Insecta; order Trichoptera; family Leptoceridae; genus Athripsodes; species Athripsodes cinereus. Next base: position 4,283 of record CANPUW010000054.1, read on the forward strand.
GAAATTTTCGATAAGAATCTTAGCGCTGAATGATCTGTAATAACCGTAAATTTCATTCCTTCAATAAAAGGTCTAAAGAATTCAATCGATTCCATAACAGCAAGAAGCTCCCTCTCAGAGACTGAATAATTTTGTTCCGTTTTACTCAATGATCTGGAAAAGTACGCAACTGCTTTTTCCTCACCGTCTATGTTTTGATGTAAAGCTGCACCAATTTGATGTTGACTAGCATCCGTATGTAATAAAAATGGCTTTGTGTAATCTGGACAAATTAAAACTGGTGCAGTCATTAACGCATTTTTGAGATCATTAAAAGCTCTTTCTGCCTCATGGTTCCATTTAAATGTATTTTCTCCCCTTTTTACTCTAAGTAATTTATTTAATGGAGCTGAAATCTCACTACAGTTTCTAATAGTCCTGCGATAAAAACCAATCATACCCAAAAACATTCTAAGTTGTTTCAAATTTCTAGGTGCTGGATAATCTCTAATGCTTTTTACTTTGTCTGGATCTGGACGAAGCCCATTTTCATCTATTAAATAACCCAAATATTTCAATTTACTTTTACAGAACTCACATTTAGAAAATTTTACTGTCAAGCCTGCATCCTTTAATCTATCCCTAACTTTCTTTAATAATTTTATGTGTGAATCAAAATCTGGGCTCAGAATGATTAAATCATCAATATAGCAAAATACATTGTCATCGAAGCTAGGTCCGAATAACCTATCAGACAATCTCTGCATCTCACTTGCCGAATTAACCAAACCAAAAGCCATTCTCTTAAAGTGGAATAAACCACGCCCTGGGACCACAAAAGCTGTCTTTTCACAAGAGCTTTCATCAAGAGGAATTTGCCAAAAAGCCTTAGATAAATCGATAGATGAAATGAATTTAGCGTTTCGTAAGTTTGTCAAAATCTTACCGATGTTTGGAAGAGGATAATTATCTCGCTTCGTGACTTGGTTTAACTTTCGAGAATCTAAGCAAAATCTACCTGTTCCATCCTTTTTTGTAACTATTAACGTAGGGTGACTCCATGAAGACTTTGACTCTTCCACAACTCCCAATCTGAGCATGTCATCCAATTCCGCATCCATTTTCTCCTGCATAGCTGGAGACAAAGGATAATACCGCTGTCTAATCGGAGGCCCTTCGGTAATTATTTTATGTTCAACTAAATTTGTACATCCTAATCCATTCTTTTCGAACGATATATCTTTGAACTCATCTTCAATTTTCTTTAATTGGCAAACTTGATATTCAGTTAAATTTTGTCTATTTTCTATTTTACCTAATTCCATTAATTCATTTTTATCCGAATATTTAATTATATTTAATAATCCCGGTGCTACATTAAACTGTTTCCAAAAATCTATTCCCAATATTATCTGTTGTTGTAAATCATTTAATATATAAAATTTTATAATATTTATTGTACTATCGCATGTTACTTCCAGGCTTAATGTTCCATGAACATTCATTTTATTTCCATTAGCTACCGATATCAATTCTGTAACATTTTCTAGTTTCCATCCCTTTCCAATAAAATAATTTGCTAAATCGCAATTAATTGCAGATATGGACGCCCCAGAGTCCAATAATCCTATAAAAGTTTCATTATCAATTTTAAATTCGAGATAAGGTCTACTATCTCCTCTTTTTGCACAAATTAAAGGTGCAATTTGTCTAGTTTTATAAAACAAATTTACATAATCTAGCCAGCTCACCCACTCTCGATTTCTTTGATTTAAAGATGGCCGGCTACTAACTAGTTTTTTTGGTTATTATTTCTGTTCATGTTAATGTAAGATCTTTGGTTGTAAGTTCTAGAGTCCGAATTACCCCGGTTTCCCCTAAGATCATTATTTTCTAAACGTTTTCTTTTGAAACAATCCGAAATTAAATGCCCTGTACGATTACAAAAACTGCATGTTTTAATTTCCCTATTATGAATTGGAACTAAATTATTTTTCGAAGCAAAAGTTTTGTAATTATTTTTATGATTAACATAATACTTACTTTGTTGCTGTTGAACATTTCCTGTATTATATGAACAACTGGGTATGGAAATATTTCCTGTATTTAAATTATCAGAGCGCTTAGACTCTACAACATTATAATTAGTTACATTTTTTTTAATTTCATTTATCTTTTCCTTAACATTTGAGTTTTTATTAATTTTTAATGACATGGACAATGATTCGAACTTTGCACATAAATCCATCAATTCCTCCAAGTAAATTATATTTGCCGAAGCTACCAAACTAGCATAATCCGGAAGTAAACCGTGCAATGCCACATCTAGAATTTCATCATTAGGTAATGGACAATTCAAATGTTTATTTTTAGACATAAGATTTAAAATAAATTCAGAAGCACTTTCTGACATTTGTTGTTTAGATGATAAAATTTCTAATTTCAGATCTCTTTGCCTACTTAACCCTTCAAACTGCTTTAAGAATTTCTTTTCAAACACATCCCATTTATTTTCCAAATCAGTAGCTCTGTACCATGTCAAAGCGTATCCTGACAATATGACGGGCATATAACTAACAAGACTGTCTAATGGAATTCCATAAATACGAGCTAATTCAACCAAACGAATTATAAATTCCCTAGCATCTGATGTTCCATTGAAACTGATTCCCAATTTACGAGGATCCATGAATCTTGTCGTAGAATCAATAGTAGTGTTTTTCAACAAAGTCTTTGAACTATTTCTCTTCTTCATAGTTTTTTTTATGTTATTTAATTTTCGAGTGTGCGCTTTAACACTTATCACGTTACCCACTGGTGGTGAAGGTACGTCAATATCATTGCTAATGTTTTCATTAGACGAATGTACATCTTCCAAATTTTTATCTAAAGGTGAACGTTCCGCCATTTTGTATTAATTTTTCTATATAAAAAAATTCATTTGAATAACTTTTATAATAACATCAATTTTGATTCAAGCAAACAAAAACCTATTCACATAATACCTACTTTATAATATTAATATGTTCTTGTAAACTACGTATCTAATATACATTTGTTTAATTGCGTACTAAATATAAAAATTTGTAAGCACCTAAGGTTTTAATTAACAAAGTATAAATTAATAATAATACTTCCATTTGTTCTCACTCATTTAACATAAATTCAAAACAAATTATTATTCAATTACTAGAAATGAAATATTGTACAATATAGATATATTAAGCAATGTTTTAAATTATTTTTAATATGGAACATCATACGAATTTTTTCAAACTACATTTTAATATACTTTAAAAAACAAAGATGACTGATCGCATTGAACAAAATGCATCCAAGAAGTAAAAACAACGATTTATTATTTGTTTGTATTACGCAAAATCCAACCTAACAACATCTCTCACTTAAGTTATTTATAATATTATTAAATGCAAGGGTAATGAAAAAGTACTCTTTATTTTTTTTCACTTCATCGTCACATCGTTCCGTCAAATAATAATGACTCGCTCAACAAAAACAAATATTATACAGTATTATTTATGTATTCTAATACCTAACTATAATTAAAATTTCTTGATTTTATTTTTTTTAATTTAACTTTAACAATTTAATTTATTTTTATCATAAAACTAATTTATTATTTACGAAAAATATAATACCTAATTAATTTTGTACATTATTTCTTTAGAAATAAATTTATACACAATGAATATTTAAAAAAAAATATATCTCCCTCCATTGGATTTATTTAATTTGTTTTTAACAAAATAACCAAATTTTTTTGACAATAAAAATCGTCATTTGACAATATAAAAATCGATAAAAAAAATCGTTACCTTCTCTAATTAACACTTAAATACAACTATAAATTTATAATTTTTTTTTTTTTTATTAAAATTACCCGAATATTATCAAATAGATTTTTTTTTTAACCTAATATTATTATTAAATTAATTATTCTAATTATTTTAACATCAACTTATATTATGCCTAAAATAATTTTTATCATAAGATTAATAAAGAAATTATTAGTACATTTATTTATATTCACATTCAATCATTCTTAAAACTTTCTTTCCATCCTGTATATATGCAGATAATATTATAGGCATGGCATCAATATGATTATACCCATAACATAGTACCATGCGGTTCTATAATAAATTCACAAGCCGCTAATATTGATAAGTCATAATTTTGTTACACGCACCGTCAAAAAACATTATGTTGTAGGTATCTTATACCTATAAAGACCAAATTTTCAATACACCAATCGACCATACTATATAAATGTAACTACCTATATACCTATCTGATTATTTTATGCAGACTTCTATATTTTAATATTGTAAATTGAAATTTTTTTATTTCGATTAATTTTTAGTAGGTAATTGACTATCTTATTAAACTAAATATATGTACCTACATATATGTCTCATTGTTTTAGCAAAATCATGGCATTGAAATTCCAAAGAAAATACATATCACAAAATCACTTACCCCCTCCGTTGGAGTATATTGCTTGGAAAATTAACGAACTGCAATTCCTTACTTTGTAATGTCATGAAAATGTGAAAATGTCCTGTATAATTCCTTCAATACTATAATTTATTTTCCTTCTGTTATTTGCATTTGTTATCCTTCTGTTATTTTGTTATTTGCTGGAATAATTTCATATGGCATTAATATACACATCACACATAGCACGCAAATAATTTTCCTTTTATGATACAAGTATTTACTGAAGGAGAGTAGAATACAATCTATGAAACAAAATATATTTTACTTTATCAAATTCATAACCAATCAAATATAAGGCAATGTTTTTATTTTGTTTCTTGTTTATAAAATTTGCAAAATTGCTAGAATTATTACTCTTTAAAATATTACAAAAATTGCAACTGTATTTAACAAATATTTTTCGGCGATTCTATTCTTTAAAAGAATAATCGAAAGCAAATAATACCTAAATCAATTTTAAATTACCTATTGTAAGGTTTGTAACATCAGTATTATTTTTTTATTTTTTAAAAAAAAGTAGGTTATATTAAATTAATCTTTGCAACATTTCTTTATAGCAACATGTGGCTGATAAAATTGCAACAAATTATATGCAATGTAAAAATATACTGTTGCCAATAATTTACATAACTTCAATTTTAATTTTTTTTTAATAATTATTAATGATATGATTACATATATGAAGCAAATAATTTAATATTTAAAATTTTCTTAAAACTAATACTTATAATTAGGTATTGCAATTACAATGCGACAACTCAAAATAAAGGAATTTCCCCCAATTAAGGCAAAATTAGCCTCACGTGGGCGCAAATTAATGTGGCGTTATTCGGTAGAGCATGAGAAAAGATTAAATAAAATTAGTACGAATCTTCCATACAGAATCTTAGTTTACATATTTATCCCAGAGCATGGGTTGAAATTCCTTCATAAAAATGCAAAAATTATATTCTACGAAACACTCTATATGGACTATTCTGGACATTATATTATGAATATTTTAATACAATTTATTGATAATTAAATATAAGATATATATATAATTAAGAGACAAATCAGTTGTGCATCACATACAAAAAAATGTATGAATAAATTAAAATTACCCAACTACATTGGAACATGGTATGAATACAACATAATTAAAAACTTTAAAATCTACATTACGACCTGATCAAATTCCTTCTGTGGGTACCCCTTCCAGAATAAACAGTATCGATCTCAACATTTCTTCCAACATAGTACAGCTTCATGCAGTTCAATACATATGTAATTAATGTGATTCCACAATTTATCACGAGTCCATGTCTTGTATCCGAGAAACCAGAAACTATGAAATAAGAACTCGGAATTATGAGCTCGGAACTAGGAACTCGTAGCTAGGACCGCATCTTAATGGCGGATTAATCACTAATTCACTGTTATTATTTATATATAAAAATCGAATGAATATCTTTAACATTCATTATGAATTAACATAAACTTTTCTTATATATTACACAAAACTAATTTGATTTTTTTACATGTCGAGTTGTCGTGAGAGAATACGAAGGTACGTGCGTTTCTCTATCTAATTCCGCTGAAGAATGATTGTTGCAAATTTCATAGGCGACTTGTGGGTGAACAAAACTTTACCCTCCACACTTCCTTTCCGCAATGTTGCAAACATTCAAAAATTCATATTCTTAACAATTTTAATGTGAATTAATCTGTCACAGTGATACTAAAGACCGTCGCGTTACATAAAGAATAATAATGTCTGATTTTATTTTTATTACGAGGGTGGGGGGGGGGGATTATGGAAAATTAAAACGATAAACAAAACGAAATGATACAAAAGGAATCTCTCTTATTTTAAAATGAGATATTTAATGAAATGTTGCAAGCCCTTTTCAATTTTCTTATTTGTTTTTACATTTTTTTACGTTTCTATATAGCGCTAATCATAGTATGTATACAGCTTGCTTTGATATTTGTTTATTTCACTTGTTATTTTTTTGTTGGACAATGAGTAAATATGTACAACACGTTAAAATAGTACAATATTGCATTGATGACAGACCGAACAATCGCCCTATATTTGTTTTATTTGTTTATTAAAACATTAAAATTTATTAGTATTTAGAGAACATAGGATAATCATAAGATTGAGCATGAGCCCTTACCAAGCTAGACTGCTTTGTAAGACCAATACAAAAATTCAGAGCAGATTTTCAATATAAAATGTCTACCTATTCAACAAAACATTTTTGAAACTCTTTCCGAAACTTTCGGTCATCAGAAAATAAATATTAGTTTTATGAAAAAAATATCTCAAATAGTTTTACAATCTAACTTTATTATGTAGATACATACACGTAATAAATGTCTGAATTCCTACAATAGTTATTCCCTATACAAAGATAAGAAAGACTAAGTGTCAGTGAAACTCATTTCAATACTTTCGAGATTCGAAAAGAAATAGACCAAGAGGTTAAGAAATTATTATGAGTTCATCGGTGGCCTGGCGGTAGAGTCTCAGCCTCATGCACATGGGGTTCACGGTGTGATCCCAGGTGCTAGCAAACTCCCCTTTCACGGTTCAAGCTTACTGTGAAAGGTGTATTTAGGTTAATAACAAAGATTCAGATACATCTTTAAAAAAAATATGGTTATATCTCATAGTTATTTTTCCGTCAGACAATGCAAAACTTTGAATTCAAACGAAAAAAGTTATGAATTAAAATGTGAATATATGTATTTTATGGTACCTATATTTTGTAAGGTTATGAATAAAAATGTGAATATAATAATGTATTTTATGGTACCTATATTAAGGTTATGAATTAAAATGTGGGTATATGTATTATGTGGTATATCAATATAAGAAGATAAAAAAAAATTTATAAGTCGGTAAACGTGATGAAAAAAAAAACAAAACATAGATCACAAACAAAAATAAATAATAAAATAAAGTACATAGTATTAATAAAGATGTGCGGTTAAAAGACGGGCTTATTCTTCGAACTGTAACTTCCAGTTAGTTCAAGTATACGATAAGAGAATGATAAAAATCATGATAGACTTTTCATTAAACTTTTTCATAATTTACTTTTCCCTCAGACCGCCCGTAAGGAACAGAAAGAGTATCTGCAAGTTCCAATTAAAAGGAGTCCTCGACTTCTGAGATGTTCGAATGTGTAGAGGTTCATTCAACTTATTTTTATAAAAATAGCTCGACTATCTTTTATTGTACTCTATGCACGTTATATTGTATTTTTATCTTCATGGAATTCTTGTAATCCATAATAATGAAAAATTCCTTTGTGGACCGCATAGTTATTTCCTTGAATATAAATGGCGTAATATAACACACAATGTTCTACAAATATTTTTAATAGTTTGATACATAGTAAAATATATATAATAATATAATATTGCTATTCTTCGATACAATGTCCTGAAATTCGAAACATGTGATTAAAATATTTCATTCAAATATTATATTCTCACCCTAACTCACAAACACGGAATAACTAATATTGAAACATTGTCATAATTTTATCGTAGATATGACTGCGTTGCAGCACAGACCATGCCACACTTGGAGTGCCCGTTGTGTCCTATTGCATGCTTTATCATCTTCATCGCCCTCAACGCTCCTCTCGAGAGCACAGGATAGAAACCAGCCCTCGCTACTTAGAGTGTCTCTGTGCCAATTGCGTCACCTCTTCCCATAATATTTCCTGCGCTCTGATGTCGTCGTCATAGGAACGGTTTATTGTAAAAAAGGGACGCTCAGGTCGATGGAGCCCTTGCGGACGGAAGAACAGTGCTCTTTTGGGCCAACTATCATTGCCAGCCAAGACCATCGTTTCTCCTGAATCACGGAAATTACAGATCTCTGCTGGGTGCGTCGGTAGAGATCTGTAATTTTCACAGCACACCATCATTTGAGACATGTTTATACCTATTGCATGCACTATGGTGGAAATTTTTGACGCATCTCCACATACTGTACGCTTAGCACAGCACTAGAGATCAGTTGAATTGGTATTCTCAGCTTCGACACGAAAAATAAATAAATTTTGTCATTTGGACTTTTGGTCACTTGACCCAAAAACTAGCATTGTTCCAAATCTAAAATCCATAGAGTAATATTATTTATTTATTCATGATAAACGGCTTACTGTTCATTGACAATTAATGTTTCGAAATATTTTTATTTACATTATTATATAAGTGGGTAAAGGTATGAAATCAAAAAATAAAAACACAAACATAATATGTATAAAATGACGTACACAATACAAATTATTAGAGTGCAATTTGTATATCTCTGCTTACTAGGAAGACCTATATTATATTTTAGTTGATTTTATGTAGAAACATGTAAAAACACTTAGGTCTTTATGTTAATTATCAGTGATAAAATTTTGACGAAAACATTAAGATGTTGAAACAATTTTAACATTGTATTATTATCAAATAGTCTTTTAGCATTAAGATGTTTTGACACTGTTTTAACATTAAGTTTATTATGAAACGAATTCACATACAAAACGTACCTACTCTTAATGATGTTAGGTACTAGTAAGTGGTGTTAACTACACAGGGGAACATGTACATAATTTTGCTGCATTTTTTTACTTATACTTCACTTGATACTCTGAATTTTTATTATTTATTTGAAAATAAAAAGCTAGTTGCCTTTAATTTCAAATATGTACAATGACAATGAATATATCACATCAAATTAATGAAGGAATAAAATAAAATTAAACAGTTTTTATTACTATAGTATCGTATGTATAATTGTATAGGTATTTATTGTTTATTTCGACTGTACAGTTCCATAGCCCAACAAGTCAAAAAATTCGAAAATTTTGATTGAATTGGTATAACCTACATACAATGAACGCCACTCTTTCCATTCCACAAACAAATAACTATGAAAAAACACACGGCTCCCTTTGTATATAAAATATTGGAAAAATATAATATACCTACCTTTTTTCAATTCCACAAATGAATATACTTATCAAATTGTTTAACTATTGAATCGAACAATGACAATGTACGTGTCTATCAGTACGATTATCATAATTTTAAATAAAACTTTCAAATTCATTTTTTTTTATTTAAGTAAAATTTACAACTAAATAATATTAAATACACACCTTATTACTGAAAAAACACATTTATTACATATTTGACCCTCAAAATTGAGCAGTGCTCGTGCTTAGTATACATATATAATATAGTATACCTACATATCACTTGCTGTTGTGTTTTTAAAGGAAAATATAAATATACCAAAAAATGACAAACATGGCGAATCCTCGAATGTAAGACATTTCAACTTGTTGAGTAGTAAATAAAAAAACATTTTTTTTGTTCCTCTGTGTTAACAATAACGATATTTATATCCGATAATAGTATGGAAGGAATTTCGGAAATTCTTTAATGAGAATATGTTAACAAGGAATTCATAACTAAAACAGATAACTACGTACTTATTTGGAGTAAAATTTTGAAAATCTTTTAATTACATACTTGTGAACCTTTCTCCTTATAAATGTTTACCAAAAACTTCTATTTTAACTGAAACTATAATAACATTCAACTTCAGAAAATATTCACGAAATTGAATCAAATATCGTCCCTCTTCTGACTAACTGTCGTATCTGACCGTTTTGGCGAATTCGAGTTATGATCACCAATGTGTACTTATAAATATGCGCCCCGCATGTTCTTACTGAAGATCACACCTGTAACTGTTACCGTTATCCTGGAATAGCTTTCTGATCTGTTGTCGTATTTAGGAATTATTCTAAATAAAATGTGTTGTATCTACTAATTCCTCAAAATATCATCACTAAAATGATTCAGAGATATATAAGAATAGGTACAAATAAAATAATGTAATATATTTATACTGTATCATAATATAACTAGGATAGACGAAAATATGCACGTCAAAACACAAAAAACGCTCTCATGAACAATTTGCATTAACCCTCTGCAACTGAGGTGGCTTTTTAGTTATTATTCTGCTGAGGAGTGGTCTGATAGACACTCATTTTAAGTTCCATTATTGCCATTATTTAAAAAGTTTTGATTATTTTTTTAGTTTTTTGTGAGACAATTAAATCGCACTCTTTAATCTTTCTTTTCAATTCACTCGTAAAAATTCTGCACAATATTCTTTCACACGATGTCCCAGATTCGTTTTGTTCAGGGGCAGTTGGGAAATCTCGTCCTAAGTCATGATTGCGCAATTCTCTCGGCAATTTTTCATTACACACCCGCTGTGTCATAATAGGAAGAACAAGTTCCCAAGCAAGGCCTCAAATGAGATTTGCTCTCCATTTATTGAAAAAAAAAATTTTTTATTGAAGTGATGTTATGTAGGTAGACTCTATGAATTTACTGAGCTGATGTATGTGAGACACTATGAAAAAATTACTATGTTACTGACGTAAGGTCTAATAGACCCATAATTTATTACTGACGTGAGGTATGTCAGACACCCATCAGCTATAGATCCACACATGTACTCACGACGGCCGTCGTTACTGTACTGATGATTAAAAGAACAGAAATTAGGAAGCTACTGAGCGAAACGGAAAGATAGGACTCAAAATGGCAACGTTGTTGCAAAAAAAAGATTTCGCGGTGTCTGACAGACCTCACGTCAGTTACAGAGGGTTAAGGCAGATAGGACTGTTAGTCAGAGGAGGGACGATATTATGATATACCTACATACAAAATTCACCCAAATACCTATTTTTACCCGGAAAGTCCCCGGTTCATGTAAAATAATAAGTCTCCCGCTCTTCTCTATAAATATTCGAATGTCTTGTAAAAACAAGTATTCATAAAACGTGATCAGTTAGATACTCCAGAATTTAAGTTCAGCGTTGATTTATGCCACCGATCCTGACATGGAAAGGATAACTTGCATGTCTATTTATTTTAAGAAGTTAGTTTACTACTTATCTCGATTGTGAGATATATCGTGACGGTAAAGTGAGATAGGAGAAAGACAATATTTGAATAAAATTTTGATAAATTGCGGTTAGTTTGAAGAAATCGTGCTTTTGCGATAAACTCGACCTCTGTATATTGATTGTATTTAATTTGAATGTCGATGGCTAACTGGACAAATATTGTATATCCACTTTTTATAGTTTTGAGAAAACTCGACATGAAAGTTTGAATACAGTAGTATTTTAGCCTAATGTGCATTTTTTAATTGATCTGCAGGTCTAAAAAGGCCACTTTATATGAATCGTAATAGGAACGTATTAGGAATTGCAAAACAATTCGTAAAATGGCCACAAAGTTGGCGATTCCTATTATGAATTGCGCGCAATTCTTATCAGCAATTCGGATGTTTGACAGTTTTCTATAGAGATTCGTAAAATGGTTCACTAAATATGAATCACTTACTTGTCAAATAGCTGAATTACTCGGGACTAATATCTTACAATTCATTTTATTATTTATCAAGAACATGTTATGAATTGCGCGCAATTCCTATCAGCAATTCGGATGTTTGACAGTTTTCTATAGAGTTAAATAGCTGAATTGTTACATGTTACTCCGGACTAACATCTTGCAATTCAATTTATTATTCAGTTGGCTTAAAATTTTTTTAGAAAAATTCATTCATAATTTATTTAATTATTCATTTTTTACTGTAGGTACATTGATTAAAAACAATTACATAAAAGGTATACATTCAAATTAAATAAATCAATATATAGAGGGCGAGTTTTTCACAAAGGCGCGATCTCTTCCAACTAACCCAAATGGCAAATTTAGGCCTATATAACAATTTTCTGGAGCACGCGCGTGTTACAGAGTCGATTCTAAATCGCCAGCGAAATTACTCTTATCGAAGCATGGAACTTGCTTTTGATATGCCGGATTTCGAGTTTGTCGGATTATTTAGGTTGACTAAAGGTTTGTGTCGCGACTTGCTACAAGAGTTGGAGCCTTATTTACCATCCAGGCGAGGTGGAATAAGTAGGATATCCAAGGTAAGAGGAAAAAATAAAAATCATACTAAGTATGTAGGTTTTGTTATAAACCCAATTGGTACTGAATACCTATGTCATTCACAGTAAGCTTGTGTCGTGAAAGTGAAGTTTATCTGCCCGGAATCGAACCTCGCACCTCTTGTACATTAAACTGAGACTCTACCTTGCAGATAGTTTTACAATTATTGTTGGATATGTACTTTTCCCTTTGATCCTCATAAGTAAAGATAATAAGAAAATATAAGGCTACTTACATAATTATTACTTATCTACTTACACTATAAAGGCATAATAGTCTTACATACAGCATTATTTTATTTGCATTTTAGGTGTTAAGTGCGCTGAGTTTCTATGCATCTGGTTCGTACCAGAGGGTTATAGGAGCCAGTGTTCACCACAAGATGCACCAAGTAAGTGTGTCCAACTGTGTTAGGGCTGTAACACTAGCTCTAAACAGTGACCACTTCAGAAAAAAATATATACATTTTCCACAAACTCGGGAAGAAAGGAGTGTTGTCAAACATGGGTAAGCTACCTATTACTATCCCATATTTTTTGTTTGCTGACAGTAACAGAGAACCTTCAAATTAAAAGTTACTTATTTTTCAGGTTTTATCAAAAGTTTGGCATGCCTGGTGTTTTGGGATGCATTGACGGCACCCACATTGCCATCGTTAGACCCCCAGAATTCGAAGAGAGATATTTTAATAGAAAGCGGTATCACTCGTTAAATGCTCAAATAGTAAGTGCTTGTCAACTTGACCCTTTTTTACATACATACCTTCGCACCACTTTCCTTGCGGAGTAGGCAGAAAGAATCTAGTCATTTCCTCCTATCCCTGCGTACACCTTTTGCTTCCGACATTTTCATACAATTCCTCATGAATGCACTCCTCTTCAATGTGTTCAACGCATGACCGTCCTGTATGATTTTGTCATTTGACCCTTGGACGGCCACATCTTCAAGCACCATTCTTCTCAGCCAAAATTATTTTCCCGATCATGCTATCTACATGCCCAAACCATCGTAACTTATTTACATTCATCTTAATTACTACACCAACTCCCATTTCACGTTCCTCTCGTATAGCGTGTTATGCACTCTATCTCTCAGATACCCACACATCCTTTTCAACGATCTCATTTAGTCATTTCTGCTGCATTACTCCACTTTCATTTTTCTTTAGCCATGTCCACGTCTCTCTTGTATACTAACCTTTTTTACCTTCTAAAATATTTTGATTTAATCTGAAGTGTTTCTTCAGTTAAATTGATATTTTTCTGAAATAAAAGTATAGGTACTCAGTTGTTTGGCCATAGATAATTTTATTAACAATTTAATAACAATTTATTTATTTAACAATTTATTGAAACTAATGCATTTTACAAACATAAAATAAAAACAAATAAAATAATACACATTTCAAATCCAATCAAAATAGGCTAATAAAAACAAACTATGTAATCAATAACTTAAAATTTTTTTTTGTTTCTGAACACAGATATTTCAGGCACAATGCTGGTATTTTGATCCCGCGTTTTGAGCCTAATCCTTTGATATCCTGTATATCTGGATAGGTGAATTTGTCCCGGCATTAGACTGTTAAGTTTTTGTGTGATCATGACTGATCATATGGAGACTTATCTGGTTGTATAATGCTGAGAAGTGTGGATGGCAATTCTGCCGCCGCGTAAAATTTATGAAAATAAGAGTAGGTATACATATTGCCACCTTAAAGAAAGTACACACTTATTAAAGTAATAGTGTATACAAATACCTAATATGAAAAAGTAATAATAATTTCATGACAGATATAAACATAAACTAATATAACATACTTACTCTCACAACCATATCATGAAGTGGTAATTAGGGGCTTACAACTAGTAATCTTATATATTATAAAAATGATTTTTGAATTTACATACTAAACTTTCACCGGGCTATACTCTCCCATTTCAAGGAATTTGCGTTCCATTGACCTGACCATTACAGGATGAGGTATCTATTTGAAATAAAAACCCACTAAATGCCGTACTTTCTTTTTGAGAAGAGAGAAAAACAGCAAAAAAGAGTGTAAAAAAAAAGTGTGAATGAGATAAAAAAATACGTTTTTTACGTGAGTTTGAAAGGGTAAGAAAATACTCTTTACCGCCAAAATTGTGTATCATATTATATTGCCATATCAAAATTAATTATGAAAAGTACTATAAATATTTATGATTAATTTGTAAAAAATAAGCACAATTAGAATTTTCTTAAGTTCGTGCAAATAAAAACATTATAAATATTTTTAATTTCGTGCAAATAAACACATTTAAAATATTTTTTGCGTAAATAATCCAATTCAAAAATATTAAGCACGTGCTAATTGAAAAGCCAAAAACAATATGTTATTCAGCTGGCAATTATGGGTGTCATTATAACATTCCAAAATGGCGATCAATGAACGATGTGTCAAAAAGTACGTTCAATATTTTATTTAACATTAGGTGAGAATTAATTAACGTTTTCTATCTAAATAATTATAATCTATTATACCTGCTTTATATTTTTGTTACGAAAGAGTCAACATTATTATTTTTTTGCAGAAACACAAAAACGGTGTACCGTTACTCCATGCGAAAGGGTTGCGATTATCTAGATGCCTCTTTTTCACATTATACTCTTCCTATGAAAACGACATTATGACTTTGGAAATGTCGTGGGAAGAAGTGAAACAATCGTTGCAAAGAAACTGGACGGAAAAGGCTGTATTCTCTTCTCTATGTTTCCAAGAAAATCTTGAAAGGTTGATCAAGAGTCGTTTCATGAATGTTTGATGCAATAAATGAATTAACATAATAAAACTTTCTCTTCTCCTATGATATGTTTTGTGGCACAAATCACTCGAATCGGGTGTATTGCCGTAACCAATTAATAATAATAATAAAATAATATGATATGTTTTATAAAATATGTAGTTGAAAAGGAAATTAAGTAAAAATAGGTAAGTATCCATTATTTTTTTGATATGGTTAGCTTTTGGTAGAAGGTAACATGATTTATATTATTATTGCAAAGTATCTTAATTACAAAAAAGGAGAAGGTATGTTTTATTCTTCTATTTTCATGTTCCTTTTACGCTTTGAAGGAAAAAAGCTTGACTTATTTTGAAATGTTTTTTAAGCCTCAGACTTCAAAAAATTGATAGACCTTTATTATTTCTTCGTATTTTTATTTATTTTTACTTTATAATTGTAGACAAAATATTTTCATTATATTGAATTAATTTCAAAATGGAAGTGATAAAAAATACAACAAAACTGAAACTAAAAGCTTGGAGATTATTTTGGTTATAAAACATAATGCTTACACATCATGAAAACTCCTAATTTGTGTAAATTAGAATTGCATAATTTCGGCATATTTCATTCAATTTCATAGACCACATAATATTATGACAGACTGAATGAGAAACATGAGAAAAAAAAACAAAGAAAAATAATTGTGAAAATGGAATTATGAAATTCATAGACAATATTGTAGGTATGAGTTTTCCAATAAGTACATAGGTAGGTACTAGATTTTTCTCAATCAACGAGTAGTATTTATTTTGGTTTTTTTGACATTTTCATGAGTCTTTAAAAAAAAATTTTATGAAGGTATTTTCTTTGAAAATAATACTTCAGAATATTGAAGAATGTATATTCATACATCAAGGTTTCTTTTGGGAATACAGGGAGGGAATGCCTATTTAGGTAACATTAATTGTTTCGTTCCTTTTTAAGAACTGTTTTCCTTATAGGTACCTATATATACATATATTTTTTTAGGACTTTTATCCAAGTAGGTACCAACCCATTTTTTTAATGATATATAGGCGTGAAAGGTGTCATACTTCTAGATTTTACAATGGGAAGAGGTTTTTAGTACTTTTACCCACATAGGTACCTACCCATTTTATTTATTGAAATATGGCCGTGTGGGATGTCAAACTTCAAGATTCTACAGTGGGAAGAGGAATTCAGTACTTTTATCTACGTAGGTACCTACCCATTTTATTTATTGAAATATGGCCGTGTGGGATGTCAAACTTCAAGATTTTACAGTGGGAAGAGGAATTTAGTACTTTTATCTACGTAGGTACCTAACCATTTTATTTATTGAAATATGGCCGTGTGGGATGTCAAACTTCAAGATTCTACAGTGGGAAGAGGAATTTAGTACTTTTATCTACGTAGGTACCTACCCATTTTATTTATTGAAATATGGCCGTGTGGGATGTCAAACTTCAAGATTCTACAGTGGGAAGAGGAATTTAGTACTTTTATCTACGTAGGTACCTACCCATTTTATTTATTGAAATATGGCCGTGTGGGATGTCAAACTTCAAGATTCTACAGTGGGAAGAGGAATTTAGTACTTTTATCTACGTAGGTACCTACCCATTTTATTTATTGAAATATGGCCGTGTGGAATGTCAAACTTTATAATTTTACAGTGGGATGAGGTTTTCAGTACTTTTATCCACGTAGGTACCTACCCAATTTATTTATTGAAATATGGCCGTGTGGGATGTCAAACTTTAAGATTTTACAGTGGAAAGAAGTATTCAGTGCTTTATCCACGTAGGTACCTACCCATTTTTTTTTATAGAAATATGGCCGTGTGGGATGTCAAACTATAAGATTTTGCAGTGGGAAAAGGGTTTCAGTACTTTTATCCACGTAGGTACCTACCCATTTTTTTTATTGAAATATGTTATTTTATTGAAATATGGCCGTGTGGGATGTCAAACTTCAAGATTTTATAGCGGGGAAAAGTTTTTCAGTACTTTTACCCACGTAGGTACCTACTCATTTTTTTATTGAAATATGGCCGTGTGGGATGTCAAACTTCAAGATTTTACAGTGGGAAGAGGATTTTAGTACTTTTATCCACGTAGGTACCTACCCATTTTTTTTATTGAAATATGGCCGTGTGGGATGTTAAACTGTAAGATTTCAAAGTGGGGAAAAGGTTTTCACTACTTTTACCCACGTAGGTACCTTCCCATTTTTTTATTGAAATATGGCCGTGTGGGATGTCAAACTTCAAGATTTTACAGTGAGAAGAGATATTCAGTGCTTTATCCACGTAGGTACCTTTCCATTTTTTTATTGAAATATGGCTGTGTGGGATGTCAAACTTCAAGATTTTTCAGTGAGAAGAGATATTCAGTGCTTTATCCACGTAGGTACCTTTCCATTTTTTTATTGAAATATGGCCGTGTGGGATGTCAAACTTTAAGATTTTACAGTGGGAAGAGGTTTTCATTACTTTAAGCCACGTAGATATCTACCCATTTTTTAAATTTAAATATAAGCTGAGAAGGATGTGTGGTAAAAGTCCGAGAGATCGTGTGCGTAACAGTGATAAACAAAACGAATGTGAAATGAAAATTGGTGTAATTACAAGGATGAATGTGAATAAGTTAAGATGGCAAGCTCATTTTAATCAAATTCTACAGGACGGTCACGTGTTGAGCACATTGAACAGGAGAGCATGCATGAGGAATTGTATGACAGTGACGGAAGCGAAAGATGTATGCAAGGATAGAAGGAAGTGGTTCTCGATCCTTTCTGTCTACCCCGCGAGGGAAGCGGCGTGATGGTGTGTATGTATGTGTATGTAATGTAGGTACATTGTTATAATTTTATATACTGTTTAGTCTCACTAACATATATTCTATTATCTGTTATCTACTTTAATGTGACACTGTGTATATAGTTGATACAAAAATTATTGCTGCCTACATAAAATAATTTTTATTTATATATACATACATACTTACTGTTTTTTTTTTAATATACATGATTCCCGTGCAACGCCGGGTATTTATAAGCTAGTACTTTATATATTTAATGTATTTTAGTTATCTGATTCATACTTAAATGTTTATTAATTTATTTATTAACAATTCACCTTTTACGTGTTGTATATTTACATACACAGATCATATTATGATGTACACACAAGTATAGAAAATTAAGACACAACAATCATAATAAAAAATCAAAAAAACACAAAAAAACAATACAATTATCAGTATCACAGCATAAAATATGAATAGAGAAAAAAAGTCAATTGATCACAAGTCAATTCGATAGTAGGTTATCTTGTCAAATTTTCAATAAACGAGTATTTATGTGATTATTTCAAACAAAAATAAATGGGACGTCAAGTAGCACACAGTCTTTAAAAATGGATGTTGTAAAATTAATAATATTTAGTGTCAATAGAAACTGAGAAATGTCAAATAAATGTTATATAAACCTAGGACGACTTGCTCCATAATTTTAAATTATATATGAGTTGATTTATTAGATTTTTTATACATAAATTCTGGTTAAATTGTTTTTAAAACTAATTTAAAATTATGGAACAACTTGACCTAAGTATTAAATCCTTTATTTTTTTAGGTGTGTGATTCAGACTTGAATAATAATAAGTATTGATGCCAGTCACGGTGGGGCAACTCATGACTCATTTGTGTGGAATCACCATTCGCTTAAGTCCCACCTCGAGCAACTCCACCAGGCTGAAAATGAAACAGTGTGGTTCTTAGGTTAGTATATCTACACACAATTGAAATATGTGAAGTAAAAATTATAAAATAAGACTTTCAGTATTTTAATGAAGTTTGCTTCAGGTGATTCAGGCTATCCCCTACGGTCCACCCTAACGACACCTGTAGTTAACACCGAGCCCGGCTCCCCCGAGAGGTACTACACCGACCTGCATTGTCGAGTTCGAAACACAGTGGAGCGATGTATCGGGGTGCTCAAGGCACGCTGGAGATGTTTGCTAGTGGATCGGAAGCTCCATTACCATCCCACAACAGCTGGATACATTGCAAATGCTTGTGTGGTGTTACACAACATTGCCAATAGTGCTAGGCTGTATATTACTCTATATTAAGTACTGTCACTGTCGAAGATCACCCACTATTGACAACCTAGCTATTATTAGCTGCAGATATATTATATAATTCTACTTACTGCGGTATCGTGTCTGGCGAGTTCGCCTGAGCTTCCTCTGGGAGGCCCTCCACCTGTTCCACTAGCATCAGCGTTTATGTCAGCAACTATCTTTTTGAGCTTACTTTTGTAGTTACTGACATACTAGAAAAAAAATTAATGTTGGATATTATTAAGAAAGTATTTGATAATTATTATTCTATAAATTTTGTTAACATAATTTACTCTATTCTATTATAATTGTTGTTTGTTGATTTTAACTTTTGTGGTTGAAGTTGCTACTATTGTGTTATGCTGTAAGGTGTATATTGTTATATTATTTTATTGATGTGATTATTTAAATATTGCATTTTAATGTGCTATATTTGGTTATATATGTTTTGTAGAGCACATAAAGGTTATAGGTATAGGGATCTTCACTGGTTGGCTTATTGCTAAATATGTTGTAGATCATAATATTTTTTGTATTAACTGTATGTATCCTGTAAAATTAAAATAAATAAATAAATATTCCTACAAAAGTACTTACAACGGACCTTTCTTTGGGAGTTTTGGCTGGACCTGAACCCTCGGCATTAAGTATACTGGTCACCTCTTGCCAGCGGCGAGATGACTCCGCCCGTCCCCGTGAGCTATTATTGTAACCCCGAGCTCTTGCCAGGCTGGGGTTACGCTCCAGAAACTCCAATAAAACAAACCACTGTGCCTCAGACACTCTTGCGCTGCGCCTTTCCATTGCTATAAAATAATTATACTGTATAAATTTACGCGATTATTAATTAGGTAGTACCTAACATATTCATTAAATAAACATTATGAATGTCACTTATTAATAACCTATATATGTGCAAATATAATTATATTGGTGTTTCTCCTTACTTCAGAAAAATTAAATATATATTATTAGATATATAGACACACACACATACAATAATATAGTGCTCAGTACAATAATTTACAATGCAGTGGATTATATGTTCACTATGTAAATAGACAAATGAACCTAACCTTCCTTGCCTGTTGCATATACCCAAACAAAAAAATCATGCTATAGTGTCAGCAATGAAAAAGAAATTGGAAAACTGAATAATTAAGAAATTAAATATTGTTTTAAATTATGAATATCAAAAATTCACTTACTTTGTAATAAAATATGCATCTTGCTGAAACAAAAGACACATTGGGAACGAATGGAAAGTTTACATACGCGACGCTTCCAAACATCTTTGGGTATGTTTTTTTTCGACACGAAACGAAAAAAAACATTTAAGAAGTGTTTAACATAATATAAAAACTTCACTTAGAATGTAATTAATTGCCGACAATTGAAAACACAAATCCAACGGTTTTAGCAATGTTGTGGTAATGTCAAAATAATGAACGTTGAGTATTGCCAGCCGAAAAAAAAAAAAAATATTTTTATAAATCAGATTCATTTATTTGGTACTTAATAGTAATTTACTACAATATTGATATATTTTGATTAAATATGTATTTTTACATGTAAAATATGCAATATTTTATTTTTGAAATAATGAAATCACGATGAAAACATTACCGATACAGTGCCGGGTATTGTTTTTTTCATGCGGCAACATTTTACCGAATCCGAATTGTTTGATGAATTGAATTGTGTGTGAACTGCGTACGATCGAGACGATTTTTGCGAAAATTAGAGGAATTGCTACGGAATCGCTCGCAATTCGGGATAGGAATCATCCGTAAAGGAATTGCTAAATGTGGCCATTTTAGCCCTGCATATCTCGGTTTGTATTGCGTGTGGATTAACTATATTTTCAAATATCAAAGACAATGTCACGTTTTACAAAATGTGTATCATAACTCAATTTTACCAAAAAGTGGACTTACAATATTTGTCCGGTTAGCCATCGATGTATACCTTTTATGTGATTGTTTGTCATCAATGTACAGTAAAGAATGAATAAATAAAAGAATGTGTTACATACTTCTATATTTTGTTTATTCATTGTTTCAGGTTTCATGGATAAGATCAGAAGATCTCCACATTCTGACGCACGGAAAATTCACTTTTACTGCTGATGCAAGATTTGAATCAGTCCTTGATCCTGATACAGAATCTTGGACACTGAAGATAATTAAAGTCAGATCGACTGATGCTGGGAAATATGAGTGCCAAGTTAACACCGATCCAAAAATGAATATGTTCTTTCGACTCCATATAAGAGGTAACGAAAAAAAATAAATCACTTTTTTGACATATGTATAGATGTATTATCATAAAAATTATAAAATAATATGTACAATTAAGATGAAAATAAGTATACTTAAGCGATTTTAAGTTTTCATGAGCTTGATATCAAATTTTAGTGCACACACCAAAAACCTCAAATACTCGAATTTAACGCTACTTCATGTGAACATAAACTTCAAACCTTCGCTGTTACAATAATAAAATATTAAAAAGAATTTTAATTAGAAATAAAACATAAAACTTTTACTAATGAAAATTTACTAGTTTTTGAGCTTATATTATGATTATGTGAATTTTTTTTGATAATTTTGTAAAAAAATACCTAAGTATTGTAAAAAAATGTAGGTACAAACTTAGTCAAATGATCAATCTATTTATCGTTATTTTCAAAAAGTCTATTTTTTTAATTGATCATATATATTTTTGTTGTACTAATTACTTATTCTTGACACACAATTCTCTGGTTACTGTTTGATCTTTAAACACTATATATATAATGAGTTACAATCCATTGGATTGGTCTGCAACGAGTTTTGACTTATTTCTCCACTCCTCCCTATTCTCAGCCAGTCTCTTCAACTCCATATATGAGCCACAGCTCATGTCCCTCTTCAGTTGGTCCATATAGGCGTCTCTCGGTCGACCTCTGCCATTTGTGCCTTCGGTCCTGCCCTCTGCGATTGCGATGAGCAGTCCTGGGTGCCTGATGTTGTGGCCAATCCAATTAGCTCGTTGTTGGCAGATTCTTTTGAGGAGTTGCCTTTTTTCGCCAACCCTGGTTAACACTTCTTCGTTTTCGACGTGTTCCGGCCAATGAATCTTCAGCATGCGTCTATAGCACCACATTTCAAATGCCGCTAACCGTCCGCTTTCCCTCTTACTGATGGTCCACGTCTCGCACCCATATAGCAGAATGCTCCACACAAAGGCTTTAGTGAGATTCTTCCTCACGCTTAGATCAATATTAGGGGATTCTAATATTTTGGATTTTTTGTTAAAGGCAATTCGTGCCTGGTTTATTCTGCTCACAATTTCTGATTTGGAGCGTCCGTCCTGGTTTATTCTGCTGCCCAAGTACACGAATTCTCTTACTTGTTTGATGCTCACTCCATTTATGGCATTTATTTAAACACTAAGTAATTTTAAACCCTATAGTTATGTCACTGTTATCTTTTTATATATAAAAAAAAATTTCAACATGTAAAAGGCTTCTTGCCGTATATATTTCTAAAATAAAATAAAATAAAATAAATAAAAAGAATGTAAAATGAATAAATATATTTATAATTTCAAAATCATTAATGTATGCCACACTTCCCCCTACATAAATTATTTGTCATCACGAAATATCCCATAAAAAAGTCAACCAGTGAACCAGAGTTATAAAATAAAGGTAATTTTCTTTGCCTCATAGAAATATTGGTTTCTATGAATAGTCGGCATAATTTTTCGCTGGATAAAAGGTAATAAAGTGATGTTTTTTACATGAAATCAGTATGCTGGATAATTTATGTATATGTGTGAAATACCGTGATGGTAGATATTAATGAATAAATATAATTAATTATTAATTTTATAATATATAAGTATACAAAAAACTTTTACTTGATTTTAAATACTGAAAAAAAATAACTAGGTATATATCATTCAACCTGTGTTATGAAATTTGCTACAACTACCTATATTCTTATTAATGAAATTTCATTCATAAAAGTATAAGGTACAAAACCTACCTAATTAATTGTTATTTTCGACAGCTTACAAGTTCAAATGATATCAACGTACTCGAAACTTTATTTTAGGTTAGTTAAATGCTTGAGATTTTCTTGATAGGTATTATTATACACAATGTAATAATCAAATTTTGTCTTATATAAACCGCAAAATTTAATAATAATATTATTATTCAAACTTCAAAAACATACACTTCAATATCAAATGAAAACTTAATAGAGTTCATTTGACTTGGGAATTAAGTTAATAAAAAAGTTTAATTTTCTTTTAGAAACTCCGCTGCAAGATTCTCCTGTTTCCGTTTATTCTGAAGGCGGTCCTATTCGGGCTTCCATTTCAGGACCTCATGAGCAATTTGTAAAGACAGGTTCTACTGTCACATTCGAATGCAAGTTGGAGTATGGGGTCCCCAAGCAGAACAGGGAAAAATTACACACA
>CANPUW010000055.1:0-27937 GCA_947579605.1 Athripsodes cinereus
GAATATAACGTATTTAAGTCGATTAATATGTGACATGGTTCTTGGCAAAAAAGACATTTTACACAAAATAACTTGAAGTCTCAAGGCTTACTGTTATACACACATTAATTTAAAAGCAAACTTCTTTCTGCTAGCTAATACAATTTTGGTGTACAACAAAGAGCTTAGAGATCGCCTCGCACAATTGAGGGGTGATAGTGTGAAAGCGGCCAGTCACAGTTGTAAATTCCATTGGTGCGAGCTTTCTCAGAATGTTATTCATAGGTACCCAGGTCTTGTCACCTCTTGAAACTTTGAACGAGGTTCGTGGCCTAGCTAGCTCATAAAAGTGAACTTTCAGGTCATTGTTTTCGATGCTTATTTCCTCAATAACTCCAAGGTACCATTGCTCTTCATATATGCATGCAACTATGTCTTCTTTCTGGAGGTATAATGAGGCAGTTTTTGACACAAGTATGTCATCACAGTCGTCAGAGGAATAAAATCACATATGTACTTGCCTCAAGTCATTATTGATGCCATTATCTCTTATTACAAAAAGTCGATTATAGCAGGTAGCACATAAAGATTTTCGAGGAATAAGATTAATCAAATAATTTTTTTCCTTAGGTAAATGTTAAACTTTGATTTCTCTGAGACCTTTAATTATAGTTTTTTATGGAGCTTTAGTGGGTCACAACAAGAATTTTCAAACAGATGGTTGTACTTAACAAAATACTTGACTTCATGGTACTTGCAGTTGATAACAATAGCACTGTTTATAACTCAAAAGATTTCTGCCTTCTTCACATTCCATGTTTCAAAACTATGACACAAAGAGTACAAAGACAACCTTCGTCTTTGGCTGCTAACAGAAAACTAACCTAGGCTGGGAGAGTACACAGCGTTCATGCTAATAAATGACTGTGCCTGCTCAAACAAGATCCAACAGGTTAAAATATGATTCAGACTGCTAGTTCCCCCTGAGTTTTAGTACCCCGCTCCCACACAAATTAAAGATATTTAATTACATATATAACATGGTATTATACTACTTAGATTTCTATATAATGAGTTACAATCCATTGGATTGGTCTGCAACGAGTTTGGATTTTCTTCTCCATTCCTCCCTATTCTCAGCCAGTTTTTTCAGCTCTACGTATGAGCAACAGTTCATGCCCCTCTTCAGTTGGCCTATATACGCGTCTCTCGGTCGGCCTCTGCCATTTGTGCCTTCGGTCCTACCTTCCACGATAGCGATGAGCAGTCCTGGGTGCCTGATGTTGTGGCCAGTTAGCTCGTTGTTGGCTGATTCTTAAGGAGTTGCCTTTTTTCACCTACCCTGGTTAACAAATCTACGTTTTCGACGTGTTCCGACCAATGAATCTTCAGCATGCGTCTGTAGCACTCATTAGATTTCTATTTTGTAAATATTATCTAATATACATTGATTTACTATTAGCAAACAATTTTATATTCTATATATGCCGATGCAGTATGCCCGTTGAAGTACTAATTTTTGGACATTTTGTGATTGCCATATCTCTGCTCGTAGTAAAATCTCAAACTCCAAATTTTTGCCACATAATACTATGGTACAGGTCTATTATGGGGTGACATTTCAAATTTTTACCTAGTCCCCCACCAGAGATATTGAGCTCGGAAAATGGAAAATTTTGAGAATTTCCAAATTTTGAATTTTTTTTGTGAAAAGGGGGGTCAAGTCTGAGACTTGAAATTTAGTTTATCAACACAACTAGTACCTAGTTGTTTGTCAAAAAAGTTTTGATGAGTGGACTCTTTCCCTTCGTCCAAAATCTTTCCGTGAAAATGGGAGTTTTTGCAAAAAAGAGTTAAGAATGTAGACTGAAATTTCATCCCTTAGAATTATATTTAGGTGAAAATGTTTTATTACAACCTTAAAGCTGATATTCTTATTAATAAATAACTTTTATTTTATGTTGATAAAATAAATAGGACCTGAGATATTCAAGTTTTCACAAACCCTTTAAACTGCGAAAATGTCTCCGCCTTGTAAAACAAATATGGCCACCACACAAAAACCAAAACCAATAAAATTAAAATAATTATCATTTTGAACTACCAACATGTTGGGGTGATAGCACAAAAAAAAACAATTTTTTCTGAGATGGTCGAGCAACCATTTTATTTATTTCTGGACCGGTAGGTATGGAATTACCCTTATATATTATAATCAATACGTGTTACGTTGCATGCAACCCTTAACCCTTAAACGGATTCGGTATTTCAAATTACGTAATCGTCTTCGTGGGGTATTTTCGTACCCCAACATGTAAAACACAAAAAAGTATAAAATTTTGTAAATATGTGAATACTTTTTTTTTTTTTTTTTTTTTTTTTTATTTATTCAATAATAAAACAACAATACAAAAATGTTATATAGTAGACAAATATTATATTACAGTGCAATGGTATTTTTATTTTGTAATTTCCTCAGTCAGTAGTTGAGCCACTGGTATGAGAGGAAACAGTTTTTTAAACATATAGGAAATTTTGGTCAAATTACAGGTGTCTATTGTCAGTGTTGAGTTTTAATGTCCTTGCATATCCTTTAATTCTTCTTTTGAAAATGTTAAGACTCCTAGCATCCTTCAAACATGCAGGTAGACTGTTGAATAATTTGATGGATGTATGGAGGAATCCCTTACGCCTTCTATTTGTTCTCGGGAGGGTGGTTCGTAGGTAGTTCTGTCTCGTGTTGTAGGTGTGTATTTCAGTGTTTGTGGTTAGTTTCAGGTCTGATTTTATTAGATTATTCTTTATTTTATAGAGGTGTTTGGCTTTTTCAACAAAGATAATTTCTTCTAAGTTTAATTCTTGAGTTATTTTGTAAAGGTCAGTTGTCCTAGTTAGTCTATGCAGTCCAAAGATTACTTCAGTGCTTTGTTTAAAAGTCTTTGCATTATTGTTAAATTATGGGAACTGCTATGGGCCCATGCTAAAATGCCATATGTTATATGAGGTAGTATAAAAGAGTTATAAATTATATGCTTAATCTTTTTATCGAATAGATCCCTACGCCTTAGCACTCCAACAATAGGTGAAAGTTTTTCTATTTTATTTTTTATGTGGGTCGTCCAGTCCAGTTTGTCATCAAGATAGAGTCCTAAGTATTTTATTTGGTTTGTTCTTGTTATAACTGTGCTATTGATAACTATATTTAAGTTTATATCACACTTGTTTTTCTGTTTAAACAATAAGTATTTAGTTTTATTTTCGTTAATGGTTAGATATTTTCCATGTAACCATGACGTGAACTTCTTTACATCCTCATTAATTTGAACTTCAAGTAACGTTGAGTCTTGACCACTGTAAATTAACAACGTATCATCTGCATAGACGAAATATCTCGCATGGAGATTTTGGTATTTCAGGTTGTCAATGTAAAGCAGATACAATAGTGGACCTAATATGGATCCCTGAGGGACTCCAATATTCATCTGTTTAGGTGCGCTGAGTTTATCTTTATTTTTCGTTACTACAGTTCTACCTTCTAGATAACTCTTGATGTACATATGTGGGTTGCCCCTTATCCCTAGGTTATATAGGGATTTCATGAGTGTTGAGTGGTCTACAGTATCGAATGCTTTACTTAGATCGATAAATATAGCAACAACATATTTTCCTTGATCCAATTCTCCATTTACATGTTCGAGAGCATCTGTTAAGGTTGTCGATGTATTACTGGCTTGCTGGAACCCATACTGTTTGGGATCAAATCCACCTGTTTTGTTAATGAAGTTAGTAAATCTTGAGTGCAGAATTTTTTCAAATACTTTACTTAATGTGCTTATTAGGCAATTGGTCGATAGTTTTCGTGGTTGTCTTTTGGACCAGATTTATGAATCGGAGTAATCATTGCGTTTTTTAGGCAATCTGGGAAACAGCCTTCCTTCATATTTTTATTAATAATTACAGTAAGTCTCTCAGCAATTACATTCATAACAATTTTAAGTTCCGTAGCTGAGATTCCATCAAGTCCCGATGAATGACTATTCTTCAAATTTTTTATTATGTTAATGACTTCTGTTTTATTTGTTGGGCTATGGAACATGCTACTGTTTGGAGTCAAGTAAGAATCTGGTACAGACCCAGTTGGCAAGTATTTCTGTTTGGCAGTGTCGTATAACAGTTTCCCAATAGAAGAAAAGTAGTCGTTCATTGTCTCTGCAATAACCATGGCATCGTTTTCCTTTTCCGTAGATGTATCTAGTTCTTCGATTCCGTTTACTTTGTTACATACATTATTGTGGTTGGATATCACGCCATTTATGGTTCTCCAGATTTTTTTACTATTGCCATTAGCTTTTGTGATTTTTTGATGTAAAAATTTCCTTTTGGCTTTTTTTACTTCTCGGTTTACAAGATTTTTTTGTTTCAAAAATTCATTTTTTATTATAATTGAGTTCGGTTCTCTGACTTTTCGAGAGTATAACTTGTTACGTTTAATAATCATTTCCATGATCTCCGTTGACAACCAATCATTGTCCTTTCTAGTACGTATTCGTTTAATGGTTGTAGTGGCTTCTTTACTTTCGACTATTAATTTAATTAGATGTTCCATGGTTATATACGTCCTTATACTATTTATCGATTCTTCCAAATTGCTTCTGAAGTGTTCCTGATTTAAGACTTTTAATTCTTTGGTATTCATTTTCTGTTTCACTATGGGAGTATTTGTTAAAGAGATTTTAATTATCTTATGGTCTAATCCTGGCCAGTCGAAAAGGTTAATTACATGAGTGTTGGAGAATTTGTTATCCAGTACATGGTCGATTATTGTAGCTGATGTATCAGTTATTCTGGTTGCCTCAGAAGCATTAAGATTGTTAATTATTACGTGAAACTTTAAATTATTTTTGTTTTAATGTTGGATTTTATTATAATAAATTAAGCGAATTAAAAAAAAATAAGCAGTTTATAAAATCAGCCTCATTTTTTTGGGTTTTCAAAAAAGGTTTTTTTTTTTAACATTGGCCGTTTTAATACTAAATAATATGATTTAAATAAAAATATATATTTTTAACGTAAAAAACTATAAAGTTTTAGAAAAAAAAGAATAAAAAAGTATTCAATCTGACCATAAAAAAACTGACAACCACTTTTGGATGGATTATTTACAACATTTAATTTCTTCAAAAATTGTTTTTTTAAGAGTCTGTTGAGTTAAAATTTCAATTTTTGAACTTGAAATATTAATTTACACAGTAATCACTTACCTACTTATTTGTTTTTGGAATGTGTTTTGCAAAAAAAAAATTTTCAAACAGAGCACGTTTTTGTCGATTTAGTCAAGGCATCATGCTGCATTGATTTGACTAAAATTACTGACTTGCTTTGTTTTGGTACATAAGTATTAATTTTTATGTCTGAGGTAAATCCAATAATAAAAGGTTCTACAGGCCTGTTTCTTTTAGATAAAACCTCTGGAGGTGTCTCATTTGTTTCTGCCAAGTGTTTTCACGTGACTAACATTTCTTTCTTTAAACACATTAACTAACTCAATGAAATAGAACCAATTATTGCTGGGCCGGAGCGGTTTGAGACCATTTATAACGGTTTTTACTATAATAATGACTTACAAAGCATTGATTGGTTTTAGAAATCATTATATTATTCTATTCAGGGTCTTCATTTACCTCTTGCTCGCTCCTGAAATCATGATTGCTAATTTTAGTCTCCGCATAAGTGATATCACTGTCGTTTCCAAAATTTTGATCCATTTCTTCAAAATTTGATTGTTCATTATCTGCAATCAAGCTTCTAATAGCTTGTTCTGTCATTCGTCCAGACATTTTAGTTGTTAATTATGAAAGATAATCGAAAACAAAAATATCTACAAAAAAAAACGACAATCATAAACGGATTCGTGGGGTACTTTAAGACCCCAGAGGCCTGAGTCAACAACGCACTATCGCGTCACGTTCCCGCTCCGCTAGCGTTCGGGTGCAGACGATGGTGCGCCAAAGTGTTAATTTTCGTAACTATTGTGTATCTTAGCAACGAAATTGACACTTGCTTGCAACATCGTCTGCACCCGAACGCTAACGGAGCGGGAACGTGAGACGAAAGTGTGTTGTTGACTCAGGCCTCAGCACCCTCGTAAGTCAGGATCCAAAGACCGCTTCGCCACACAAATTCGTACAAGTTCATAACGAATACTGAGAATACGTGGAGTGTTGACGCCCTAGCTTGAAACAGGAGGGAGTGGTAACCAAAAGTATGGTCGGTGGGGTATTTTTGGACCCCGCGAAACCGTTTGAAGGTTAAATAAGGAATTTCCTTACAGTCAATGTACGAAATATCAATTGTATATTTTTACTCTATGGCTATCACGGTATATTTTGTCTGTTTCAATATAATTAAGTTGTTATGAATATTTTGTTATTTACCAATGATTGGTCGTTATCAACGTCATAGATAAATATTTACAATACAACATAAGTATTTATATTATTATGATTTTGTCGAGTTCCTATGTTTCTTGTATGCTTATAAATATTGATAAAATGTACCTACTTACCAAGATCAAACTTCAAATTGTTAACCATTTCCCAAACTTCATAGTCGATCGTATAGCATATTGTAATAGAGTAATAAGTAATATTAAATGCATACTTTAATCGATTTCCATTGTCTTCTTATTTGATTGACTTTCAATGCTGAACCAGGAAGCCTTTACAAACTTTTGAATGAAACCCTGAATTAATTCGTTGCCTGAATGTAAAATTCTGAACATTTAAAATAAAGACAAATTAGGGCTTTTAATAAACCTTAATACACTCTAAACATCTTCACAGTATGCATTATACTTGTATTACGAGGATGGAGTAGATTGGCAGCGGGTGGATTCAAATTCAGAATCTCTCGATCTAAGTCCAAACTTCTATTACCCACTTTCCTTTAGGACTCATTTATTTTGAATTTTACAGCATTGACCATATAGGCATGCTGCTTACATTGAAGGTTGTGTATTTTAAGTCAGTTAAGAATTTGGATAAATGTTTTGAAATATTGCACCGAATTATTATTGCGTCATATTATACACAGAAATTACACATACACCGATATCAAAGTATCAGGGGACACATAAGGGGTTTATTATTGTCATATGAATACACTAGTACCTACATGTTTTTTGTTCACTTAATCTAAATATGGAATATCTGCGTATGAATGATAATTGTTTGTGATATAATAATATATGTTGTGGTATATGATATCATACCTAACACTTGATACTCGTAACGACATAACTGAGAGATGTTGTTGCGATGAGTAATAGAGTATAAGTATGACGTTATTATAAATACCCTTTGACATTTTCCGATTCCCTAATAACAACACCCTGAAGGTTGTATGTAGGTAGGTACGTGGATGGTAAATTGTATCGTATCTTATTATTTCTTTTTAGAATGTTATTATTATGAATCATGATTTACTCCTAGTCATCGTAAATACTACGTAAAGGGTTTTATATTACGTGCTTTTTCATTTTCCTTTCATTGAATTTTCACAATATACGTAGGTTGCATACCATCTCAGTCTACGTACGTCGGTTGCTGGGATACATGGATTGCCTACGCAAGTCGTCCTTTTATGAATTTTTAAATGGCAAATATAATTCGTATTGATTTTTTTTTTGCATTATTTGCTCACATTTTAGTTCTTTACATTTCTCTGTAAACATAAGGATGGTTGTGTGTTGTCGTAGGAAAATTACGAAAGTCTGGTATTTTTTCTTTGACATAAAAATGAAAGAACACAGTAAACAACGACTAACGTATGTTTTCATAGCGCTTGAATACATACATTACCCAAACTAGCGTGACTGACATATTACGAGTATTATGTTGTTTGTATTTTGCTCAGAATATCTGAATAATTGCTCTGTTGCCTCCAAATGTTATACATTATTAGTAAACCTAGTAATTTAATAACGTTTATTGTAGTTAGATGTTCAAACACTAAGTGCTATCCTAAGTTTTTATGTGTAACCTTCGTTTTAAGGTTTTTACGTGAAATGAAAATAAACATCCCTGGAACTAATTCTATTCTTGTGCATACAATTCGTTTCGTAGGTACCTATGGCATGATTGTATTTCCTAGTGAGTTAGCATGTTATTACAGTATTCAGATGCAATAGTATATATTTAGACTTTCACATACAGTAAGAAGATTACACCATTACTTGGATTAATTGTTTATTTGCGGTTTAATAATAATATTATTAATCCCTTAGTTTCCATAGCCTGAAGCTTTCATTAAATCTTCAGCGCCCTGTTAGCACAGTAATTTCTCTAATTTTTCTTGTGAAGTTTTTATGTAAAGCGTTGAGAGATATTGATATAGGTATATTTGTTAATGAATGAATTATAATATTACAGTGATGTTTACGTTCATCTTTTTTTATTCAAATAAGTCCTTATTAGCCCATATCTCCTGAAAATCCAATGCAATGTGATTATTATTTTTTATTTTTCAAACAGTTTAACGTAAATTTGTTAATTTTTCGATGTACTGTTCTTATGATTAGGATAACTCAAAACAGAGAAATTATTTTCGTGGATTAGACTAGTTCTTTGTGCTTTGAATAGCTACATCAAGGGTGGAAAATTATTTTAAGGTAAATTAAAATGATTATTTTAATAACATTAATAAGGATTGATTCATTCAACAATGATACTTAAAAATCAATTTGAAATTATAAAATTTAGCTATAGCGTTTGAGACACCACGTCGGTCATACATAGGTTCATCTTGACAATATGTAATCAAATATGTATCGCATTTGGTTGTGACGATATCGCTACGGGTAACAATAATAATAATATGTAAGATCGTCCTTTATTGTGTATCATATAGGTGAATCTCTATTGAAAATTACAACGATATGCATATTTATAATGATCGTATTTTATACGGTAGAGTAGGTACCTACAGCTGCAAACCTATTGATTGAGATAGCTCAACTAGCCGTAAGCAATCGAAATAATTATTATTTATAGGTTCTTAAAGGTATTACGTACTATGTGTTTGTTTTATTATTGCATAATACACATCTGTTTCCTTATTTTCATAGATATCACGTTGCTGCTACGGTTGTTTATTATTTATTTTGTTTCGAATGTTTTAACCATGGACCTAAATAGAGTAATGGACAGACACTTTGGTAAATATTTTGTAGCTGCGCGGGGAGGGGAACGGCGGGCATTTTGTATGAAACAAATTTTGTTCGGTACATCGCATTTGGGCTGCGTTCAGACAGTCACCGAGTGACGACGCATATTTTGAAAGTACCTATACAATGCCAGTACGCATTCATAGTTTTCTTGCACTGTATGTTTTCAAAATGTGTAACAAAATATGGTCTCAGAAAATATACTCGATTTCTGCGTAATTGTCATGTATACTTTCTGACGCTGATTCAGTGAATTTGTTTGGATAGATTTAGGATATAAACTTGTAACAAGTATTTGTGAAGTATACAAGCTCAGAAAGTTAGATAATGGCATAATTAAAAAAAAAGTATAAAGCAATTAGTTATAAACTAATCAAGTAGTTATTACTTTAACTGTTAATTTAAAGATACCTATTAAAATAATTTATTCCTTCGTTAGAGACATTTTTTTTTTTATCATTTAAAAGAAACACAAAAGAACTTGAATGCTACTATAAAAAGGCGCCAGTCAAATAATAAAAATATTTATTTATTTAAATATATTTATAGTTTACGTCAAATTGAAGAATGGATCAAGAATGTTATTGAGAATCCAGAGGAAATCTGGTTCATCAGAGCTCTGACTGAGGCTGTGTATAAATATGTACTAGTTCCAACAGAAAATGCAAAACCGAGATTTGACGATGTTCAAGCCAAACAGCGA
Source organism: Athripsodes cinereus (assembly GCA_947579605.1). Classification (NCBI taxonomy): domain Eukaryota; kingdom Metazoa; phylum Arthropoda; class Insecta; order Trichoptera; family Leptoceridae; genus Athripsodes; species Athripsodes cinereus. Next base: position 9,906 of record CANPUW010000055.1, read on the forward strand.
TTAAACACATACAACCCACTTTTAGTCACATTCATCGGAGACAAACACAATCCTGAATTAGAATTGAATTGTCTCTATGCAATTCAGCGTTTAATACACAAACTTGAACATCCAATGAGTAAGTATGAGAATGATTTAAAAACTAACAAAAAAGAATTCCAGCATACATTGATTTTTCTATACAATAGGGTGCCAGAAATTGGTTTTCATCTCTTGCTCAGAAGTGTTATGTTAATCACAACACACTCCGCTTTGAAGTGAGAGTTTGTGGGTTTTATACATAATGTTTCTGTTTACTTTTTGGAATTGAAATGTGAATAATTTATCTATAATGGTTTGAATTTAAAGACGATATTTTAGTTATTTCATCGACAATATTGGCATGAATTTCAGTTTTTTATATGCATGATACAATAATTGTTGAATATTTTTTACTTCATTTCATATTTATTACATTCAATAAATATGGCAAGAATATTTAAACTTTCAATCAATTACCTTATTGGTAGAAAATAAATTGAAGATAGCACACAATATGTGGAGCACCCGGTAAAGAATTGGTCTCCCACTCTTCTCCTTAAGTTTTCGAGTGTCCTGTAAAAGGCAGGTATTCGAAAAAATTAAGACATTGTACATCTTAAATTCAGCGATGAGGTTTGCCACCCATCCTGAATATCTTGATTTTATATTGGCACGAAGAGGACAGCTTGAATGTTTCTTACATGCAGCTGGTCTGCTGGTTACCCCACTTGTGGGATATGCCGTGATGGTATAGTAGTAGTAGTATTGTTTACGTCTTTTACACGTTGACAAATTTAAGAAATTATAACAACAAGTAAATCCAAAATAACAAAAATAATTTTAAAAGTTATAAAAGCAATATAAAATAATAATAAAAACAAGACGTAACAAATAATGGCGCCATTATGATGACATTTGGGTCATAAAAACGCTCTAAGTTATTCACGATTATCCGGGGTTATATTCACCACTCACTGCAACTTCATGGTCGTTCAGGTAGCTCGACATCGAGTGACATTTATGTTCCCGTGAACCAACCCTTGTATGTTTAGTTGTTTTAAAAATGTATCAAGTTTTTGCACATCAGTTGAATTTTTCATATCGGTTTTTGTTTTAATATCTAGAAGAATAGGACTTATGATTAACATGGTGATGTGCGCTATAAATGGTTGTGGTTATAAATCCAATCCAACTTTCGCAGGAAACAGGATTGTCATATTTTCGGTAAGTTGTTTTCTATTGTAGTTTTTATCTTACTATATATTGCGATTTTAAAGTCGTTTATATTATAATTCGTATACTTATAAATGACCATAATAATGTTATAAACGTTCTATGTAATTATCTGTCCTTATTCTCCTATATGTACACATGTAACTTGTTTTCCATTCTGTCATCTGACAATACAAAGAACCTACAATCTGATGTTTGGTTTTTTTACCCGTTAGAATGAAATGTTTCATGCATACAAATCTGATCAGGTTAATGATATTATAGCATGTTTATAAACAAAATCATTTTTTGTAGTTTTCCAAAGGATCCAGAAAGGAGAAACTGGACATTATCCAATATTTGACACCAAGTAAACATAGTGTTTTGTGTTCAAAAACATCTCGTTTTTCTGCGAGGTTGGAGAAAAACGTCATTCTTACCAAATATCCTAGGTTTCCCACTCAGTTGCAAGTTAGTATGTTTTATATTATTCATTTAGATATATCTAATTTTTACTCCGTAACACAGCTTCTCTTGTGCTTAGAGATAGAGAATGTGTGTAGAGATGACATAAAGCCACACATTGATCATCATAGATACGCTGTGAAATAACATGCACCTGTCCTTGCAAACCTGGACCGTGTCATCTTGGAGTTATTTATCTCTAATTACATAATACATGTGTAAAATAATAACTCTTGCCACACTCACAATACAACCTGCATAGCAAAATATTTTCAAGAGTTTTGTGAAGCTATTCTAAATAATATTATGTACATTATTATAAAATTGTGTAGAATTAATTTAAAATGTTGGTTGATTTATGTCGCTCAGTGTGGATTACTATTGTGGATCAGCGTATACAAGTACTTATATGGTATTTTTTTATGTTTCAGAGAAAGATCGCAGAATATTGTCTGCAATTGAGAGTACAACATCAGCAATTGAGAGTTCGGTGCCAGTAGCTGAATATTCAATACCTCCAGTTGACAATATAATACCAACAGTTGACAGGATAGATGTGAGTTCGTACATCAATCCACCTGTGCAACATGTCTTCAACCTACCATAGCATACATCCAGTCACTCAACAAGTTAGTGCTCTTCAGAGGGCTTTGAGTTTGTTGTATGTTAATTACAATGCATTTTGTTATTATTATAAATCACTCAGTTTCTCCTGTTTATTTTTATATATTCAATAAAACTATCAAAATTTGTTTTTATTTCTAGCTATAATTTCTGTACATTTTTTTTATATTTTCCTTCAATTGTCATTCATTCTCTCCATATTGTGTGTATATGAAAACAATGTTTAAAAATAAATACTGAATGATTTTGAAATGAATTACTCAATTTTATTAACTCATCCTATTCCCTATTTCATCAAATATATGAAAACATTAAGTTATGTGGCATTGTAATTATTTTAAGAAGTAAATATAATGTTTTCTGATACTGTGTGAATAATCTCCATACATTGCCCATACAAATGTTAAATAAAGTGTTTCATACAAAATGGCCACCGTCGATTTCCCTTCCTCACTTTTTGGCTTCGCTGTCATTCATACAAATTACTATAAACGTTCCATCCCCTACCTACATACATCCATGGTTTTAACTTTGTTGCGAGAAAATTTCTTTCTAGTCATCTGACTTACAAACATAAATTTAATTTGAATTTTCAAGTGCCATGGCTACATTAATTCTATTTTTAAAGTAAAGCATTACTGTGACGATGATGTGCACTATCCACATATCAATTTAACATTATTATGTAAGCTGTGTACTTAATTTATCTTTTTTTATTTTTAAATTATAATAATATTAGACATATCTTTTAAGATGAGCCGTTATGTGGAAAAACCACCGCAAGGGCCCATTCAAGAATTATTATACCTCCTGAACAATAGGGTTTTTACTTTTTAACCCTGCCTTGAACACCTTCACACTTCATAGGGAATTTTATTCCACAGCATCGGACCAATCACACAGAAGGCACGGTCAGACCCCTTCTACGCAGCACCACAAGTCTATTGACAGAGTCTGTGTTAGCAGACCTTAGTGATTTAAGGAGTTGTACTCGTATAATTCGATATACCTACTTAATAATTTTATGAAAATTGTCATTTATGTATGTCTTGTAATAAGAATATACATTTTTTTATTATTCTAAAACACTTGAATTCGTCGGTAGCCTGAAGTAGAGTCTCGGCCTCGTGCACATGAGGTTCCCGGTTCAAAACCAGGTGCTGGCAAACTCCCCTTTTACGACACAAGCTCTAAGCTTACTGTGAAATGTGTATAAGGTTGTATTTGGGTTTATAACATAAACCCAGATACATCTTTAGAAAGCATGCCGTTTTTCACCAAAATAATCTTGGTATACGGAATAATAGAATAGCTTAGAATAAAACTACATGTGTACGCCAAAACAACGACATTAAATTTGTAACATAGTTTTAACTAAAAATCATGATAATAATGTTGATTATGCTTAGTCCAGTGTCTTTAAAAGACACGATACAATACATAAATCTAACAAAGCTTTTATTCTAAACAAAATTTTCAAGTTATTCCTTACCTGTTTCCTCACTGAGAATTTCGCTATAAATAAAGCAGATTCATTATAAAACTCTTTGTACAGTATAGTAGGTAGGTACCTGCCTACCTATGGAAAGTCCTTTATCAATTCACGTTGCTCAACAGATGCTAGTTTAATCCAACTTTGTGTCGCTACTTGTAACAAGTGCTGTGCTTTAAGTAAATTGTATAATCACGTAATATTATTCTTAGACCATTTTAAGATCTGAGATATTTCGTTACCTTAACAACATGTTCTATAAATAAAAACAGGAATATTGTTATTTCGTCATATCATTTCATTTATTTAAACAAAAGAAAATTCCTCCGAATCATATTATTATTATATGATTTACGTACATCTTTTTGCGGTTAGCTAATAGATTTTTTTAAACGAGAATTTTCTGTTATACTTTTATATCAATACATTAATTGATTATATACTAGTTATTATAGTAGTTATAGTTTTCATAGTTAATATTATGTATCTAAATATGCAAGTTTGTTCTCCAAATATTAAAATAATGCAATGTTAAATGTCTTTGTGGTGTTACTCATGTATTTTTTCAATTGTCAAAATATTCCTTATTTTTCAGTATTAATTCAATCTGTTTTCTTTTTCATGACACGGAAAGGACGACATAAGTGTTTATTGTATGCATGCTAATATCTATTTTTAATGTATTTTAATATTAAAGATAAACAATATTTTTTTTGTATTGCATTGCCCTCCTTGTGTCATGTACAAATATTTTAGTACACGAATTCAGCCTCAAATGCTTTCCGTAATATTTCAGGTTTACCCATAATATTATTATTTTCTTTATTACTCCATTGTATCTGTATTCCTTATATTCTACTTCATGTTTCGTATGTTGATATAAGTTTTATTAGAAAAATATATTTATATTTTATTTTATTTATTTGATTCAATATGGTAGGTACACAACAGATGAAAGAGATGTAAAGTACAAATATGTAAGCAATAATAACATTCCAACAGGCTTACATCCAAACAGTGCACACTTCAACAATAACATACAAAACAAACATAGAAAAACTCACAATTGTTAATAATAACCATTTTGTTTCGAGAAACGCGGTCAGAATTTATTCTCAACATTGGAAAATGACCAAAGAGTATTAACTAATGTGGTGTTCTCACTTTGGCGAATATCGCCAGGCACCAAAATATCGCCAGCCATTTGAACTGTGTGAACAAAATGACAGCTAGTCTGAAACGATAAAAAACCAGTAGAAACGATATCGTCTCGAGTTGACCACCTTCCAACTTTTCGGCCGATTGAACGATTCGCGCATGCGCAGATGTGCGCGGCGTTCGTATCTATGGTAAAGACTTTATAACCCATAAATTTTACAATGTTTCCCGCTTCGTGACAGCTGTTATCTTTGTTGTTGGTTTGTGGCGTTTGTTTCCTTAATTAAAAGGCGCCTTATAACCTCTACTATAACATTTTCGACTAAAAATAAACACTTCGCGATCTCCATCTCGACGCCATTTTGAAAACAGTGTCAAAATCAAAGCGCATCTGACAGATCGTTTCTATATTGGTGGACTGTGTGAACAGGTGTGACGATCAATGGATGTCCGTCGAATTTTGCTTTTTCGCCTGGCGATATATTTTGAAATTCGCCTGGCGATATTCGCCAAATGTGAACACCCCATAAACAAGTAGTCGTTTCATTTCCTTGTCCGCATTATACATCATAAAGTGGATTCGTTTGTTTACTTATCCGTTTGAGTTATGTTGTTTACAAATTATAATAATAGCAATACCCAAGTGAACAATCGAATTGTTTCTGTGATTTTTATTCACAAACTATTTGTATGTACTGTGCATATAACCTGCAGTTTTATTCCTGGAAACTTCTCTGCATTCACAATAATAATATACCTAATCGATATTAATTTATGACGTATTGTGATGTCAAGTTATGGCGAAATTATTATTCATACAACAGTAAACAAATATTTATTATAATGGTTGGAATGTTGCGTTTGAAAATTTTTCTCCTTCTCGATAAACATAGCAGGCACAACTTTTGAATAGCTCTGAATGATTGTTTATAGTTGCAGTACGTATACTGTTTTGTATTCTTTTTAAAAAGTTGATTTCCTGATAGATGAAAAAAATGTTTGACATTATTACATACCACTGCACTGGTCATTATAAAATGAACATAGGTATCTGGCGTTTATCAAAATTCTAGTCTTTTTTTAATATTCAGTACGTTTTCTTTAAAGTTTTATATGAGAAAAAAATATCACGAAAAATTCTTATACTAATCTGGTGATTTCAACAATTTTTCACCACATTGCACACGTGAGATGCTTTATTGCTCGTTTATGTACGCGTTAAGCGTTGGAATTGTAATGTGGTCGTGGTAGAACTTTTGCCTACATTAATCGTAGAGTTTTCCGTCGTCTCGGATAAAACCCCTCCGGCTATCTGGAAACTGGAATCGGTCGCGGTGGTAGGCGTATGTTTTTCACCACCACCGCCTCTCACGTTCTTAACAATGTCTGACGTATCATATCCGTTTATTTTATCGCTGTGGACTATGTGATGTGATACTGCGAAGTGATTTCAATTCAGTTGTGTATCGTACGCCGGTGAATATAGACCGGTCGCTTTATTGCAATGTGAACTAATCGCGCTCTTATCTTCGGATTGTAAAACTAACGAGAAAAACCTTCGATCAAACAGTTTACTCGCAGTGAAGTTTTGAATGTTCTTTCTCATATTTTATAACTATACCCGCCCTCCTTGAAGTGTGTAATGTGTTGCTAAGTAGCTCTCATCTACTGGTTCCTGTGAAAGTATGTGATTGTATTTCCTGAGTTTTAGCTACAACTTTCAAAAGAAACGTTTCAACTTTTTGTCGTTATCTGATGGTAAGTGTGAAGCATATATTATTATATTATATTTTACATCTTATTTATTTTTGTGTGATTTTTCATTCAACAAGTGAGTTTCGACTAGTATAGGTACATAATATCACTATTGTGTCACCTCATTCTCATTGAGAGGCGCAAGTGTTGGATTCGAGTCTGTTAGATCTATATTTAAAAGCGTAGTTTATAATTTAAAATAGATACAACATAGTAGTAGTTGTAGTCAGTCATCACAGTAACTTTTACACTTGGTAGGTACCTGATAGTTACCAGACTAGACCAGCATACAAACTACTTGGCAGAATGTGAAAGTGATGCGTCAGAGTTTATCTGCAAAAACGTCATTGAGTTATTGTATCGGCTGCTGATAATGACATAGATATGTGTATGTGTTCGTTTTGAACGTTCAATTTATAAAGAGTAATTATTTACACACAATTGCTCGTTATCAGTTAGTGTCGCTGATAAAAGACGCAAGTCAAGAAAATGGCGCAAATTTAATATGATTCTACGTGCGTATCTAATCCTTTTGTAATATAATATTGCGATATTATTGGAAAGTTATTGAGCTTGTTAGTTGTTGCTGTTGCTTAGTTAAACTAAAAATTAGTTCTAGAAGTAGTGTCATTTTATAATATTTGTATAATGTTGTACATCTAAATAAGGCGTCATATATATATATTTGGCAGCTGATAATACGACTCAATCAACAGGTGTCATTCAAGTGTGCTGTTGCAGGTTTGAATGTTGGAAAACCACATTTTCTCGTCATAGTTGTGTCTACTGCTTAGCTAAATAGATGTTTGTACCTGTTTACGTACGGTATACTATTCGATATATTATGCCGTGACGATGCATATTATTATAGTTTACGTAAACATTTTAATCAATTTTAGATATCAGCATATTTTTATTATTATTACATAGTTTAATATAATACAGGCATCAGCGTATTGGTATTTTGAAAAGTATAGTACAACGATGTACAGTGAAGGTTACACGTGTAAAAAATGTATTAGTTCGATGATATTTAATTACACGTTTTATGTTTAGCAAATTGATTTCGCTGCTTAAGCGTATTAATTTTTATTGCGAATGCGACCATTGACCAAAGAATGAACATTGCATCTTGATAGTTGCAATAATTATTGTTTACTGGTGTCGAACATAGAATATAATAATAGATACATTAACCCTATCTCACTGTCATATTATATTATTTACCTACAATGTGTTAATGTATACCTACTGTATATTATGATAATTTTATTTGTTCTGTTTTTCCATCGTTTACAAAGGGCGATTGACGTTTTTCATATTATGCGTACCCGTACTCTTCTGATGTCAGATTATTTGCATATCATGATCTTGGGTGTTCTTGAACTTCAAGAATGACCGACCATTAGCGATCCAGGTAGTAAGTTAGTATAATGTTGCTTTTATAAATCGACGCGGATCTCTGTGTATATTTCACATATAGTGGTTAGTTGACTATACCTATCTAAGGTTAGGATAATGCAAAAAAAATATTGCGCATCGAAATCAAGACTGATATTATCGCTTCGGATTTTCCAGTCATTACTACGTACCTACATGTTTCTGAATATAATGTATTTTAAGTGAATGACTTTTATTGTTTGGAATTAATCTATTCTAGATTTTAATATTTGTAGGTAGTTTTTTTATATTTCTGTATATTTATATTATTTTGTAAAAAATAATTTCCGGCATTAAAGCAAAGTGTTTTCTAGCTACCTTGATAAATAATTTTCAAACATTTTGCTACGTAAAAGGTAATATACGTATGTTCATGTTCTACTGAGTTCCACTCGATCTCTCTCCAGTCGTCAGTCTGTCTCGTCGGTTTTGATTTTCAGACCTGATTTTAAATTAAAATGCTCAGCACTCAGCTTTTTAATATAGGCTCAACTCAGATTAATTTTTGATGACCCAAGTTTTCGAATTATCGTATTATTATTGTGATATTGTGGGAATTCTCCTTCGCTTTAATATTTTTGAGGATCGATGTCTCAAACTTTTGGTTTGTAATAAAGTTTAAGATATTAAACATATTCAGTTCAGCGATAAGTTGTGCCACCCATCCTGAATATCTTATTGCATTTTTACACAACACTGTTGGATATGACCGTTAGATATTGGATATGATTGTAATTCTATCGAGGACACTGTCCTCTCCTTCGTCACTGACGGAGCTGTATAGAATTTCTTGCCGAACTCCTGCTTAGTGAATGAATGAAAAGGAGATAAAATGCAACGCACTAGGATTAAATAATATGAAGTTTACATTACCAGATGGAAGTAATTACCAGTTCTTTTTGTAATCAATCATTCGATTGAAAATATTTTTGTTCAGAGAAGAAAATATGTTACAAGCTACTGTACGAGTTATTTTTTTGCAAAAAACGGAACTTAACTACGTTGTATGTATATACTATAGGAGTACCACACCTGTGAAGGGGCCGAGAAAGAGTGAAGCTCCTCTCATTCCACAGGGCTCCCAGTTGGAGGTCAATCCCGGTGACAATATTTTGTGTATTATCACCAGGACCGTTTTGTATGTGATAGTACCATAAAGGCTGCATCACATCCACTAGTCTAACTTTTATTGACACGAAGAGGATGACGTGCTAATGACAAGTGAATAGTCCGCTAACTACATTACTTGAAATATCTGGATGATTATTTCATAATTTTTATTATTTTTCTAATATTAAGAGTTTAAGCTCGAAGTTTGAGAATGAATCCATTAAAATTAAAATTTAGAGTAGGCTGTAGGCACACACATACCTTAAATGCTTATGTTCCTCGATTATCACGCATACCACATACGATACTTTATGTATTTACGTAGACACAAAAATTGTTTGTTCTGAAAATATATTTAATGCTACTGAAATACAGGAATTCATTGTTTGCGTATGTTTGACACAATAATTTGCTGTCATCATGATGACCCCATTCGGTAAATCAATTAGCGCGTTGAATTTCTGATCATTTCTATGTAAATTGCTGGCTGGTAAATTTCTATGTAAATTAACAAATCCTCTGGAAATTATGTACTAATTTACTTTTATTGTAAAATTAGGTGTAATTAACTCCGTTTAAATAGTTTTAGCGATGATAATTGTCCGTAGGCAACGATTATATATTTACTCGTAATTAATTACTACGCAGTCAAATCAATTATTGAATGAATCGCCCTCACTAATTAAAACAATATGACAATCATAATAATATCGCTTAATGTGGTATAATAATTGCCCTTAATTGGCTATGGATCTAATAGTTTATTGATCAATTATCTTCCCAATTCCCGTTTTTATTGTTATTTAATTACATTTTATTAAATAGGAAATTTACATCAATATTTATTTAAAAGACCTTCTCGAGCATTTCAGAACGTACATATAGGTTAGTCTTATTGATAATTTAACAAAGGATTAAGAGCATTCTTTTAAAAAGGTACCGTACTGATATAAATATTATCATATTTGGCATTCTGTTTAATATTTTTGCAAGCAATCCAATCGATTTTTTACATATATATATACGTAGATTCATTTTACTTTTTGACCAATTTTCTCACTCAAATAAAAGAAACCGTATTTTTATACCGGCGTTTAATTATTTTGTTATTCGCAAACATTCCATTCAATATGTGCGATTTGCCTATACTGAAAAATAATTTGCCAAGATCTAAGTGTGCTTCAGATAAAGTCTAAAATATACATCAAAAGACTTCTGCTTATTTGGATTTTTAGATGTTCCCACCTACGTGGATTCTTGTAAAGTAGATGCCTGTGTATTTTTACTTAAACGAGCATGTTTTCGTCGTTGCTTTCAGCCCACGTATAACATGTAAGTAACTTTTAATTTCTACCTAGTTAATTTATTAGGAAATCTCGAGCCCATTGGTCCCCACTGGGTTCCGACTCGTCTAACAAAAATTTCCAATCTTGGGACTCACCTTTTAGGTTTTTTTTTACAAAGTTATTTCAATGGGAAGGGTGTATTTGTTTCCTATTTTTCTTCATTTCAGTTTCAGCATTCCATTAGGGCCCACTCAATATTTGCACGCGAACCGATTGTGGGTCGCAACCAATAGTTTGGGAAATACTACTCTAGCTTCCTCTTTAAGTTGACCTTTGATGATGACAGTAACGAAGGCTCCTGGTAGGAGTTGTGTACGCCTTATGTGTGGACCAACGCAGATATTCCGTTAGAGACGTTGGAAGTCTCAAGTTGCCTATCCTGTTGTTCCTGTATATCAGAAAGCAGATAACTCATCTATCAGGTGTATGTGTCACCTTGTGGAAAATAATATTCACCGTCTGTATTCTGCCAACCTAAGCATTATTGTGTAAATAAAATTGTTGAATCATCCTGTGATTTTTTGAAAGAACTCCTCACTTAACCCTAGCCAGGGTTCTAGTACCAAATAAAACCTATATTACATAATATTTACCGGTATTGATACTTTAAAGTGTATGAAAATTAGTAGCGTTTTCCAATTATTTGCTAATTTATCATTACTAAAACTTTATTTAGAAAAAAATACTGAATCCCATTCGTGTAATATATTATCAGCCGATTGTTTATCAATTATTTTGGTATTGCAGAAGGAAGTACAACGACAAAACATTAATATGGCTCTCTTATAAAGTTTACTTTAAACTCTGCATAATATTTTCCTTGTCTGTTATTACTCTTTCCTTCTCACAAAAGGTCTTAGAGAAATATTCTGTCGAACAACAAAAATAGCCTGCGGATACCTTTACTAAGTTAACAGTATCAGATAACGTTCCGAGTTGTTCTCTTGCTGTTATTATTCTCTTGTGCTAAATTGTTGCTAGTAGTACCTATTCACTACCAATTTATCATTTCGCATCAAGCACGAGCAATGTAATAGTAGTTCGTATCTAGATGAGGCTATAAAAGCATCAAACCTGATCATTATGTTGATCACCATGGCTACGTGATATTGCGCCATGAACCATTATTTTCTAGGAAATAATAACAGTTATTTGATATCATCTGTGGTAATTTATTCAATAAATTTTATTAGAAATAACATAGTATGTGTTTTATAGATACATAATAACATCCCAATGAAAGCATTTTTTTTATCATGTGCGAGGCTTTAAATTTGTTTAAACCACTCGGAACTCGTACTCTTCTACTATACACTCGCACTATATTGTTTGGGAACAAAGTTTCTATTGTAGTTTCATAATATTGTCTACTACAGTATCTACTACGTCGTTCTATGTTCTCGTTTGTCCCGTGTTATCTATTTATATTACTACACTATTATTACATTGAACCATGTTTCATTGTTATGTTTTATCTCATGGATATGTACGACATGTGGTTTTCCTTTGCGGTTGTACTTTGCTTCTTATTGTTTATTTGTTTAAAGAATTTCAATACAATAATCTTGATAGTTACACTATAATAACTTATTCCTAGACATATCATAATTATTATGTATTGTAAATATGAGCAAACGTCATGGCATATTATCTTTGCTTATTTTCTGCAGTTGGTCTATTTTCATTCAATGTCTTGTTACATTATATGCGTTGTAAGTAATTCAACAGATGTCCTTATAAATAGGCCAAGATCTTGATCGAATTAGATTATACCACACATGGTGCGTGTGTTGATGTTGTGACGCGTATGCAAAAAGCGGTTATAATGTTTGAATTGAATCGATCAATGAGATTTTAGTTTTTATTCATTAATTTCATTTGTGTTCACAGGTTAAGATATAGAATACTGAATGAACCTTTGTACAACGTACGATTCTTCCATCTATTTTATTTTCTTTTTAATAATCCATACAATTTCTCTCGATACTTTATGTATTTTTACGCGTTAGCATGTTATTTACTATATTACGGAGTGCGTCTTTAAGTAATTAAACGGACACTAACTAATACATGGATGCGTGCAAATGTTGTTCAGTCAAATAGTTTTCATAATAATTGAAATGGGATTTGAGTACTTGTGCTGTAATTTTTGGTATTGAAATATCAAAATACAAAATTTAAAAAAAGGTTCTTTCTTTTCGAATAGGTATTTAAAATCACGCTCTACAAATTTGCCTTCTATATTTCAAAGAAGTTTTCGATTGATTTATTTCCCAGATACGAAACTTTCACGTATATTAATTTGTGTTTTACAAAATGGTTTCAAGCTGAGCTCGATACAATTGTTACATTTATTATAACAAATTGTCTAATATTATTAAGACCTCGTACATTTTCAATTTAATGTACCGCCACATATTTCCTTTCGTCATCATTAGTGTTTTCATACTAAAAAATAGCTGTTCTAGGTGTTGGAGCCACGCCAGCGGTAAATACGAATAATATCCCTTCTATGTTGCTGCGTTGATATAATTTCCTACATACTGATCATTTTTATTTACATAAAAATCTGTACTTCCCATCAATTACAAAATACGTTTCTGGCAACTACATATTATAATATTATTTGTACTGTAATATGTTTATTCGTACACATTGTATGTAATGAGTTGAGTCGTAAGATTGGAGATAGAAGCGAATAAGTCTTTACTAAAGCTTTCAGTTAAATAATATTCAATAATAATATTCGGTTAGCTGTATTTGTCTAACGCAAATATGAAAATGTTTCAAAAACAATGTAGCAGCTTGGTGTCTCCAAATTCTCTGGGTAGGGAATCAGTCGGTAGAGCAAATAAGAATCTCAAAAATACACCATTGAAGAGAGACCCACCTCACACCCGGATATCTCAGGAGTCGTTAACTCCTATTTATCCGCACATTCAAACCAAAATTGTCCATTGAGGAGGTCTGAAGGGCCGGCCGGCCAAAACCGCCGTCGTGGCAATCTTATATACTAATTGGTTTTATATCACCTTAAAGAGCGCATTTATTTGATCCATAATTAATCTTCCACTATGGGTTGTCTCCACCGATCAATCATCGCATTCAATACTTCATAGTAGCGACCGAAGCAAAACTCCAACGACTATATTGTGTGAGTTAAAGGCCCTTGATGTCATATGAATTCTCCATTTCTATTATCATCTTATCTTATCATATCATTCCTATTACTTAGTCCACTAGAACAAAATATGCAACATAATTAATTCATGATATTATCACATTGTTAAACCCAAAATCGGCCATGCATGATGCGACCAACCTACATTATATTCATTTAAATGATAAAAATTACCTTAGCGGAGTGATACAGTTTGTACCTCTTCCCTGAAATATGATGTTATTTTTAATTCACGTAAATATATCTAAAAGATTCTAGATTAGCTCGACTTTAATATTTGTTTGACAACAGGAGTTCGTCGGTAGCCTGGAGGTAGAGTCTCGGCCTTATGAACATGAGGTCCGGGGTTCGATCCCAGGTGCCGGCAAACTCCCCTTTCACGACACAAGCTTTTAGCTTACTGTGAAAGGTGTATAAGATTGTATTTGGGTTTATAACAAAACCCAGATATATCTTTAAAAAAAAAAAAACAACACCGCGAAAGACGCGCAATTCTCTTCGCTGTCAAACGGAAATCCAAAATGGCCTCTAATAGCTCACACATCGACTTTTTTTTTTTTTATAAAAGATATATCTGGGTTTTGTTATAAACCCAAATACAACCTTATACACCTTTCACAGTAAGCTAAAAGCTTGTGTCGTGAAAAGGGAGTTTGCCGCCACCTGGGATCGAACCCCGGACCCCATGTTCACAAGGCCGAGACTCTACCTCCAGGCTACCGACGAACTCAAACCCTTCCAACCCATTCATAATTTGCTCATTACCAGTCCTACCAACCTATCTATTATTAAAAACCCCATATTTATAGCTAATCGTAGTTTCTACCTACAAACATGTTATTTTGTATATTTATCATACAAAAAATTGTTACAACACAAGTAAAATATGGTTATTTGAATAAAATTAAACTAGCAGCGCATATATCTGACACATTCAAGGAGATTAGATAGCAAGATGTACCTATTTACTTTATTTTATATGGCGCCTTGTGTAAATACTGTCTAATATATTTTGAGTCGTATATTTTGTTATAATTCAATTTGCAAACAATAATGTGAACTGTTTAGCATTGAAGTAAAAATAATATTAACTATATCATGATTAATTAGGGATGCATAATGTTACTGTGTTGTAGGATTATTTTAAAGATTAGTTAAATACATGCAATCGAATTAAATGCTTTTTTAACGTTTTGTTGATTGAATCGGTTTTCCTAATCTCCGAACGCTAGTGATAGCTATTAAAAGCTGATTTAAATCAATGACTTTCATTTCTAAAGAGGATTGTTCGACATTGACAGTAAAGATTATTATTTATGCACCATAATTGTATAATGTATATAGTATTGGTAAAAAATTAAACATGTACAGTTTAAAGCGGATAAAAAACAATCATTCCGAACCTAATCTGTGTAATCTGTGAATAAACGTCCAAAACATAGGCACTTATGTAACCGAAATACATAATATTACATAAATATGTTAACTACGTATTTCAAAAACATATTTACATATCATTAAAATTGTTTAGCGCCTGGTAACATTATTATAGAACTTATTTGTGTTGTTTTTTATATATTATCTCAAACAGAAGCATCACCTTCTTCAAGTTTATAAAAGATTTACATTATTTATTGTCGGCTTCTGAACACGTTATCTTGGAAAGCCGAGAGTATCTAAATACCTGAAATGAAATTCTTCAGTCTATGGGAAACCGTTTTCGCGGGATAACACCCATTTTAAGCGTAACGTTTATAAATTCTAATTTCTGATATAACACACCCGTATATTTGTTTCTGAAGTATACGTGACGAAGGTTAGTGTAATTTTGTAGGCTTTATGTTATCAGTTTCTTGTATCCAGGTGCCTTGTTTCAAGATAGATCCAAGGTCTTGGTCAAGGCGATCGCCGCGCCTCCTCAGGCCCATCTTGTCGCCCTTGAATGTTAATTAGATAGTATTGTATTGTTAGCGGGAATACAAGGGTATGTTAGCCAGTATTAATAGTAATAATAATATTGATATTGTATTCCAACTAAATGAATTGTGTTCGCGTGACTGAGTATTCCACGATATCCATTCTACTCCATATTATTCGATTATAAACAGCTACACCACACACACGTACTTAGAAGTATAATGGACGGTGTGTTTACACGATAGATTTACATACTAATTACATAGTATACGGTATCCGATACCATTTTGTGGTAACTGCCTACATATGAGACTATTAATTTTCGCCTTGATGTAATCCTTATAACTTGTACACGGCATTTTAGTCCTCCTAATGACCGGCCTTGAACCCTTTAATAGCTCTCTTGGAAATTCATTAATTGTGAATTAATTTATTCTATTATGTACCTACGTCTATCTTCGTTTGTAAGTATGTATATAATATTTTTTATAACGTCACGCGTTGATAAAATTTTCATTGTACAGGTAAATAATTGAGGTTATGTCAACTTTGATCTAACCAAATGATCAAACTTACATAGAACACATTATTATTTCAAATAATTATTGTCACATCACACCACTGCTTAAAGAGCTACACTGGTTGAGAGTCCTAGAGAGAGAGGAGTTCAAATTATGCCTCACGGTCCATAAGGCCTTGAATGGCACAGCACCTCTATGCCTCGCTGAGCTCAGTCCCGTCGACTAAACTCTGAGGCTACCAATGCGATCAGTTTCCACCGCTGTCAACAAACTTGTAGAAACCAACAGGCCATATACTTTAAATTCGCAGAGAGGAGCTTCAGCGTTGCGGGGCCAACTGCCTGGAACCGATTACCAGCGGATTTAAGACAGAACCAACCCACTGCAACATTCAGGAGTAAAACTGAAAACACTGTTTTTCAAGAAAAGTCACGGCGCCCTTGAGATGGTCACGGATCATTAAACGGTGCCAAATACAAATTGTCTTTATTATTATTGCTGTACTCTATACAGTATAATGTTTATGTGTTCCTCGATTAAGATAAACTTAATTCTTTTCAGAGTCTTCCAACTGTCATTATTGAGTGGATGGAAAATTCTGGTCCGTTTTTTTCACTTTCATATTTTTTATCGTATTAATTTGTTAAAGGGAAACATGTCATTCATTCATATTATGTTATTTGATACTGCCTCCTCGTAATATGGAATTAGTTGACAGGTTTATATTATATTTTTGTGAATGAGTAAACGATGTACTAAAGAATGGAGTTGTTTTTTTGTGTATATTTTTTCACATAATTATCGTATTGAATTTGCATACATTACGTGTTTTCATATATATAACGCTAATGTATAACTAATCGAATATTCACAAATTTTATGTGCCTACTTATTTACATGTTTTATAAATACCTACTGTGTTCGTGACATTGTCTATGTCAAAGTTAACTTGAAAACGCGTCTATGTTTGTATTACGTAATATGGTGCAATGTAATAAAACTATGACTAACCTCGTGTATTGTGATTACACTACACTGCGTAGTTTGGTGGATTTTATCACATTTTCGTAATATACATAAACTCTGATTACTATCTAAAGGCCTGTAGGTCGAAATATTTAAATCAAATGTCAATACTTTTAAATTGATTACAGACCCGCCACAAAGTACTGTTTATATTTTACCCAAGATCTCCAACCACACATACCTACGTTAACCTATTCAAAGAATACACTAGTCTGATTTTGCACATTCTTAAAACTGAGCATCATTTTTATTACTACATCTTCTTCATATGACGGCATTTGAATGAAATCTAAAAGCATTAAACATTCATAAGATTTTCTTAGTTCTTTCTAGTTTATCAGCTGTCTAAATATGTTCTATTCGTATTTATCAGGAATTTATTGCACAATTCTAATGGTCTTTAACTAGTGTGGTTTTAATAGTTACATATGTTATTATTTTCATTCACAATTTGATGTGTACAAAATGGAAGTTCATATGCTTTGCGAGAATAATTTCAATATTACAAACCTCTCTGTATTTTTTTGTTTTTACAATTCCACGAATGATATACGAGAACAAAATAATATTTCATGTTATTTGGCAGAAAACTCAAGATGTTCTCATTCTCATTACATGCTCCATAATAAATGTATGCATGTAGTACTACATTGCACGTGGAAAATAACGATGATTAATACTACAAATCCATTAGGACATCTGTTTGTAAAAACATAATTTTATGATGCTATTCCCGATCTCACAATGTGACTTCTAATAGGATA
>CANPUW010000056.1:0-27405 GCA_947579605.1 Athripsodes cinereus
ATAATTATTAAACTAACAATGTATTTTTTTTGTTTCATAACAAAGGGCGCAAAACCGACAATAATTACAAAGTGTAGATAAAAATTAGATCCTTCAAAAGCAATATATCCAATAATCCAATTAAAAAATATATAGCTAACCTTCCGGTCGTCTTAACTTGTCCACATATACAGAATCTCACTCCCTCATTCGTTCATTGCACTGGCATACCACATTAAAAACTACAAAGTTATTAAACAGTTATCAACCACTAACAAAAAAAGTGAATAATTAGCAACAAAAACAGTTATTGATTTTTGACAAAAATATATATGAATATAGGTAATTGTGAGTGATATAATAATGAAAGTAACTCACTGCATACTCCACTCATGGTACAACAAGAAGGCAAGGTAATTATTTAGTTTCATTCGTGTATCTGTATAAGATCCCACTTACAACTGATAAGAATATGAGTGGGTCTCCACAATATATTATTATTATCTTGTCTATTATACATTATTATCATTATACATACTGCTGGAGACTTGTTGTTGTTTTTGTTGAGCAAGAAAATCATTAGTTTTACTATTCCCTCACGCCGTATCCCAAGTGGGGTATGCAGAGAGAACGGAACGCCAATTAGATCTAGATCTGTCCTTACATACTTCTTTCGCTTTTTCTACAGTCATAAAATTTCTAATGCAAGCACGTCGATTTCTTTTACTCAAAACACGGCCGTCCTTGAAAATTTGATCTACATGTTCAAGTCATGTAGTTCTCGGACACCCACGCTTCCTCACACCCCTCCTTTCAGACAAGTATATCCTCTTTGTCATACTTTCCTCTTCCATTCGTTCCACATGACCAAACCATCTCAATTTATTTACACGCATTCTATCCACACACTCCTCTTGCATCCACTCATTCTTCTAATATCCTCATTCCTCACTATATTAAATATGATTTAAAAAAACATTCCGTTTAAGATGATGAATTAACATCTTCAATTCAGCGATGAGTTATGCCACCCCTTCCTGAATGTCTAAAATTTTGTTGGCACGGAGAGGAAAACTCACAATGTAGGCTTAATAAGAACAAGAAATATTAGGAAACAAGTGTTTTTTTTCTTCTATAAAATATTGATCCCGAGAGTGACACCTTTCTACTTATCAGGTTAAGATTGATAATACGTTTTTAATTTGCCTCATTATGGAATTCTACTACGTGTGCACTGACATAATATTAATAACAAAAAATATGCTTTATATTGTCATTGAACTACAGGTTCTTCATAATTATACATAGTTTTAGATCGATACCTATTTACCTTGTCAAGCATTAGGTATATGAAATTAATTTGTGTGATTCACAGCAAGAATAATATTCACAAGATGTTCGATGCACTGTAAATCCGTGAATCTTTGCAACAAATCATTTACCAAGCATCTTTATCTAATAATGTTCTTTATCAGCTGAACAACAAAACAACTATATTATTACAATTCACACTCACTTCATAAATATGAGAATGATACGCTATATTATTTGACAGTAAAAATGAATGTATCAACAAGGCGATATGGAGAGATTTATTGAGCGTAGTTATTTTGGTTTTGTAAATGTTAAAAGGTGGATTGGATGTAGGTAAAAGAGGTGCATGTATGAAGAACAAACTGTCTTAAATGTTACTTCAGAAACAAAAACTTTTGCAAGGACAGTAAGTATTAGGTGACTTTTGATCTTCTTTGCCTATTAGCAGCAAAGGAAGCGGTGTGATTGTAGAATGTATGTATCTAGGTATAATAATTTTTTAATGGCTTATGGCCGGTTTCAATAATCTATCTGTCCGTTACTGTCGATAGAAATCTATTGTACCTATACAATTGGACGGAAAATATTTGATAGTAACGGATAAATAGATTACTGTATTGATTAAAATATATTTTATACAATAGAATTTCTATCGCCAGTAACGAATAGATAGATTATTATTGAAACTAGTAATTATAGGTTTAGTTAATTTTCAAGATGAAAACTGTTAAATAACAAAATTAGATTCAATGCTTCCAAATATTGAAATAAATTGATAATTATACATAATTACTATCTCCATACTTCTGATAATAGTTAAATTCAAAATAGATACCGTATCCAATGGCTGATCTGAATATTAATAATACATACCTACAACCTACAATATTATCGAATATCAATATGTGCCTACAGATATTATGATTTATTCGACAGATCGACCAATAGAAACAGCAGTCAAGTTGTGTATAGGAAGGCGGCCATATACACAACATAACATAATGATGGAAGCTATAATTTGATTAGTGGAAGGCAGGTAGTATCATATCACATACATAATTATTCAAAATATACATCTAATACTCAATTACGTTTATTGTATATGTAGCTTCTCGCTATTGCCTATTTTATAATATGTGATGCAAGATTTAATGTAGATCAATTTCCAGTAATTATTTGAAAAATCAATCATTTGTGATTGAATATAATTATTATTATAAGTAATAGTGAAAATATATTATTAAATACAATAGACTGTGAGTAAGTTTATCACAGTACTGTAATTTCTTCCAAATAACCAAAACACATTTTTTTGAATCTAATAAGTGTAAAAAATATTTTTTGAGTTTCACCTGTCGGGTATATTCATAAAAATGAGTTTACACTAATTGTAATTTTAATAAAAAGTAACAAAAGAAAAAATCAAGCAAACAAACAGGAAAATAAATAATTGGGAGACATGCGTTTCCGAGATATCAAGAGAGCAGACACAGTATGCAGGTAAAGAAATCCCATGCCCCATCGTGATTGTTATTATCGTGGACGTGGATACACCTGCCTTTTATTCGGAAACAGGTGGAGACGACTTCTGTTCACAGAAGATTAAACCATCAACTTAATCGAACCCTTTAGCGTCTTATGTTCTCCTAATACACATATTTTAATAAAATATGTGTATCAGGAGAACATTATTATAATACCATCCGAAATTAAAAAGCAATTTGTTTTGCATTAAAAACATTATAAATGTATTTTAGCAATATTATGGCGTTATAAAAGAATACAGGATTTTGTAACAAAGGAAAAGATGTAAAGAATAAACGTTTCTTATAAGAATTATGTTTTCCTGGTTGATGTAAATAATAAGGCTGCTGCGTGTTTTATTTTTTACTGGGAGTAAAAAATACACGGAGATTAAATTAAAAAATCCATGTGAACGAAAATACAATATGGCATTAAATTTTTAAGACTAGATTTTAAAATAATATACCTACCAAGATGTATCTTGAATTATGGATTGAACATTTAAATTCAACTAAATTTCTTCTACTTCTATACCATCATGATACCTACATGTATATAGACGATGGTATAACTGCGCCTTTTACAGGAAAATCGAAAACTTACAGAATAGAATGAGAATCACATTCTATTCCGGGATCTCCATGACTAAATTCAAATATTTTGATTAAATTAGGCTCTATTTTTATAATAAATTATTATTGGATCACTTATATTGCGCTGTTTTTGTAATGAAATCACTTCAAGAGCGCATTTACAAGATTATTTGTCACTTTAATTTATTTTTATTAATTTTAAAATACAAATCATGTAAACTATTTTTATTGTCACAAATTTCAGGTATAAGATTTAATTTTATTAAAATTTATTAATCAAATTAAGTTTTGAACTACTATAAATGACTCGCACACATTGAATTGCTCAGAAAAAATGGACATTAATATTTTTGCCCAGACTGAGGATCGAACCCACGACCCCTCGCTTGCAAGGCGAGTGTGTTAACCACTAGTCCAACCTAATGAATTAGGTTACATACTAGTTAGGTATATTATATATACCGTGTGTACGTGAAAATCCAGTTTTCAACACAACAGACTGTGTTACATACAATAATTAAAATTTATCACTTAATTTTAAGAAACAAACACAAAAACAAAACTATCAAATAAAAACAGGGCATAAATAACAATACAAAATTATCAAAGATGTATAAATAATATAGTAAGTATATTATACTGTTACAACGAAATAAATTATTGCTTAATCTTTTTGACATTTTTTTTTTTTTTACAATTTTACCTCTGACATTTTTTTTTTTTTTTTTTTTAGTGATTTTTATGATTTATAGCGCCTGACATGCCATACGATTATATATATATTGCTTAGTAGGTAAAATAAATATTTGCCCATTACATATTTGAAATTCTAAGATGCTCGTAGTAAAACTACGAAAGATAATACTGTAATACGCTTTACACGTGCACGTAATATAAGTATACACATAAAATTAAACTAAAACAATATGAAACCTTGAATTTTATCTTATTTTTATATAAATTGTAGAATTTTGTAGGTCTTTCTTATTTTAGTGTATTATTGACCAATTCGGTTGCTGATACATATTACAGTATTTGGATTTAAACATACAATAATAAAGATAAGTGTTTGCCCTATGTAAATATTTGAACGAATTTTTAAATCTGGACCAACGCTTCTTGAATTGTACAATGTATTTATGACGTTATGAAAATAAAAACAATGATTGTTTAAAACTGAGGTAATGGCTTTGAGTAAAAAAAACATTGGTTTTTAAACACATCATTGCTGAACATATGCCTCCCATATATATTACAGACAGCACAGTTCTGGGATTCCTGTTACCAATAACCAGCAAATTATCTAATGTCATCAGACCATTAGTTTTTTTATTATTTTGTGATAATATGCATAATAATATATATTTTTTATTTAGTAAGAGCACTTTTATTAGGTCGCTACACATTTTGCCTGAAAATCTTAATTTATTATTTGATTGCAGCAATGGTCACAAAACTAATCCCTGTGGTATACCGGAATTATTAGATTGCTTAATGACATTTTGAGAAGATTAATTTACATGATAAATTTAGTTTTTCGATACCATTGATTTATTTTAAAATTATTATTAAGAAGCAGTAAACAGGATAATATCACAAAATACCAAAAATTCAAGTTGATCAAAAAATACTATTTTTAATAATAATCATACATACATACATACCATCACGCCGCTTCCCTCGCGGGGTAGGCAGAAAGGATCGAGCGCCACTTCCTTCTATCCTTGCATAAATCTTTCGCTTCCGTCACTGTCATACAATTCCTCATGCATGCTCTCCTGTTCAATGTGCTCAACACATGACCGTCCTGTAGGATTTGATTTAAATGATCTTGCCATTTAATCCTAGGACGTCCCCGTCTCCGAGCACCATTCCTCTCAGCCAAATATATCTGCTTAGTCATTCTGTCCTCATTCATTCTTTCCACGTGCCCAAACCATTTTAACTTATTTACATTCATCCTTGTTATTACACCAACTTTCATTCCACATTCCTTTCGTATATCACTGTTACGCACACGATCTCTCAGACTTTTCCCACACATCCTTCTCAACGATCTCATTTCAACTGGATTTAAGCCACTTTCATCCTTCTTTAACCATGTCCACATCTCAATTGCATACATGATGTTTCTAATTTATTTGTAGATATCGAATAGTTACTTTCGTCTGATTTCAAGGCACATTATAAAAATATTAATTATACAGAGCAATCTTTAATATTATTGAATGACGCATAGATAAAGCATTCTTTGTTTATGGCACCCACATGTTTCATCCTTAATTTAATAAGTAGGTATGTATGTACGATGTAACACTTCAAAAAAGTTTCTGAGAATTTACCCAATTATTACTTCGAACAACTTGAAGTCTTCATTCAGCATGTTATAAAAAGTATTGCGTTGCATCATTATGTTGTATCTTTTTTTCTAGAATAGGAGAGACACGTTGTTTGTATCAAGACTAAGGCCTAGTATTACAATATTCCCTTAGGTTGACACTTATCATGAGGTGGCCCTTAGTTCGGTTATGCTTGCTTTTATATTTTATTTTATATAGAGTAAACTGATACGCAAATCATTTTATTTTATATAAAAAAACTTCAATACTTCACAACCATTAACACCAAAATGTAAGGGACAGAGTGCCCCTTTAGCGATATTTATTGTCCCATACAGTAAGATATTCAAATGATTTTTGACAACTAAATATCTTATTTTGATAATAATGTATGTATGTATCTATGTTGGATTATTTATTCGGCGCTTTTAATGGAACATCCATCTCAAATACTGTATGAGTGATGTCTTCAATTTGCTTCTGAACGTTGTTATCGATTGGTTTTTACGAAGGTCTTCGGGGACTCGATTCCAGATGACGGGTCCTGTGACACCAAAAACCCTGTCATAGAAATAGGACTTATTGGCTCTATTGCTCTCGTCTAGTTTATTGGTGGATCTCTTTGCTCAGCGTACTTGCAGATGGTTGTTTGAGAATGATGATAACAATAACTAGCCATAAAAATTATTACACATCACTGAGGCTTGCTCTATCTCTCCCTTACATTTTGGTATAAAATTATTGATTAAAATAACTATCTACAAGATTTGAGGGACAAAATGACAAAATGATCAACTTAAGGCCTTTTTCGTGGTAAGGGTAACCCTTAGGGCATATTGAAATATCGCCCTAAGATGACTGTGTTACACAATGCTGTAAATCACTAGGGTTTTTAAAAAGAAAGGAAAAAAACTTTCAATACTATAGTAATAATAATAATAAGACAAACATATTGTATGCACATGGAAAACACTTTAGGATAGAAATAAGAATAATAATAATATTCCTCAGGTATATATACCTAATATCTACCTACCCAACTCTCAGTCAAAAGTAACAACATTATTATAGAAATACAGAGACGAAATAAACAATAAACAAGGCAATATTATTTGCTTTTGATATTAGCAATAAATTATCTTGTAAATCAGTTTGCACATGTATAGCAGACGGGTGATGAAAGAATGACGAAGGAAGTACACATCATATTACATAAAATATATACCATCACACCGCTTCCGAGCGCCACTTCCTTCTATCCTTACAGACATCTTTCGCTTCCTTCACTGTCATACAATTCCTCGTGCATGTTCTCCTGTTCAATGTACTCAACACGTGGCCGTCCTGTAGGATTTTATCTACATTAGGTATATTATGTCTGCGCAAGAAAACACTGGTATCCGAAAATAACGTAGCTTGACCTCATTCAATATTTTCAATTCAGTGATGAGGTATGCCAAACATTCTGAATGTCATCACTTTTATTTTCACGGAGAGGACGACTTGCATGTTTATTACATGCAGTTGGTCCACTGGCTTTACATCTTGTGGGAGATATCGAGATTATATTATAAATAAACATAGAATTATATTACGTACTTTAGTACATATAAATCTATGTAAATAATTGAATAAATTTATCACATGGATCAAATTGTTAACTTAAGGAGTTGTATGAATGTGAACGAAGCACTCCATCATTTATTTAACGAATAATTGGACATAAATAATTTTATCGATGGATACTTATATAAAAATAAATCTCCAATTCGTACCTATTCTCTTATTCAACCAACAGATGTTATCTGCATTGAAGATGGATAAAAAAAACTTGTATTGTAAGAAAACATAGTAACAGATCTAATGAACCATGCCTAAAGGGACATAATATGTAGTATTCAAGCACATGCGAGTGAGCTTTAGGCAAATTAGAAGGATTTGCTTAAAGCTTTAAGAAAAAAGAAACAAATAATAATAGCAAGAAAGTTCCAAGACACTTGAACAAAAAGCTCTTGAGTAATTTATAAACAAAATAAACATTTGGGAATTTATATTTATTATTTATATTCATATATTTATTATTATCCGTGTTTGAGTTTTTGTCTGCGAGATTTATGAACTTGTTGCTTTTAGGGACTGTGTTTGTTTCGTTTGAAAAACAAAATTTTGAGTGTGTGCCAGGTATAAGGTTAAAATAAAAAATTTAAAACAAGTTGTACAATATCAGTAGGTATAAATAATATAAACTTATAAGCCATCAGACATCTGTCTATATTATTATTACTGTATAATCTATCTTCTCACACTAAATCCCTTGTGAGCTACGCAGAGAAATCATAATGCTATATCGACAATCGACATGTCTTTCACGACGTGCATTCATTTTTGTATAATTATTTTACATCATTTTCAGCCGAATATAGGTATCCATAGGCGACAAAAAATGTAATTAACTGTATACTATTTAAGTCCTTAGAAATAATGTGTATGCCTGATCAAATAAATCTCAAACGGAAGTTGTCTCATAAAAAATATGTATATTCAATGCAACAGAAGTTTGTATGTATAGAATAATTGTGTGTAATAAATTATCATGATGTTGTATGTATGGAGTCTATATACAGAAGTATGCAGTCTTTATTATGAGAGTAATTTGTGATAGCATTGTTTATAAACAAATCACTTGAATTAATAAACATAACATACATTACTCTTTTAACATCTTAATTATTACATATTTTACATCTACCTACCAACATTATACAAATTCTAGTATCAAAGTAAATTAGTTCTAAAGTAAACACTTTAAATATAAATGTTTCAAATCCGTTTTGTTTTAAGTTTTGTAACTTAGATCTTTGGAGGGGTTGGAAGAGGGTAGAAGGATGATGGGTTGCCTTAGATTAGAGCAGGTTGCTGTGTCTTGAAATACTTGGTTTGAAGTTACCAAAGTTCCCGAAAGCAGTTATGGACAGTGATTTCTGGATGAAATATCTAAACACCAAAGGTAGTCGACCCAACTTTAATAGTGCATTGTTATTGTAGGCTGACTAGAAGAAATTCTTCCTACTCAAGAAAAGTTAGGGTTAGTTGGAAGAGATCGCGCCTTTGCGATAAACTCGCCCTCTGTATATTGATTGTATTTAATTTAAATGTATACCTTTTATGTAATTGTTTTTTATCAATGTACAGTAAAGAATGAATAAATAAATAAATAAATAAATAAAAGTTTTGGGCCTAAGGCCATGGAAATAAGTGCCAATCAATACAAAATCAAGACGAGGAGATTTATTTTCACCCTGTGTTTCCATAAGAAATATAAAAAAAACCAATCAATATTTTCTAATTAATCAACTATTGTCGTTTATATTTTTTATTTATTCTAGACAAAATACCATTAATTATTTTGTTCATTGAAAAACAAGAAAAAGTCTGGTCAATAATAATCTTTTACTGGACATAATATCTCATTCATACTACGTAATTGTATAAATAAATAAATAAATAAATAAACGATAAGAAACAAACCTTCGCAATGTACTTGATGTTGTGCATCTTAATGTTTGATGTCAAACTCAGTCAATCGAACTGATAAGACTGGTATGTGTATTATGAAATCTGATACACTTATGGAGTACGTAGGTGTAAGAAATATCGTTAAATCATAATTAATAACTGAGTGCTCATATCAACTATTGAATATTGAATAACTAGATTGTGTTCAGTCATACTATCATTGCATCTTTCACAAGTGGGGTAGCCAGTAGAAAAACGTAATAAACACGCCTGTTGTCTTCTTTGTGTCAATAAAAAATTTAAAAATTCAGGATTGATGAAATACCAAGATGTTAATTAATGTCCTTTGGTGATGTTTTACCAATGCATAGAATTTTCAAGATACAGGTACAGACGAGAAACACAATCTAATATCTAGATTGTGTTTCTCGTCTATACCTATTTCTATTTCTTTTCTGTTAACATTTTTCGTTTGATCTGATTATTCAGATTCCTACTTTGTTTTTATGAATCTTTGTACAATTTGATAAGGTATGATTGAAGAAATAATTTACCTAATTAACTTAAAGTTATGGAACGAAGGTTCATGGTGAAAGTCCATTATGATAAGATGTTAAAAAAGGTGCAAATTTCAAATTGTTCGTGCAATATTGGCACGGTGAAGACAGCTTACTTGTTTATTATATGCAGCTGGTCTGCTGGCTGCCCCACTTGTGGGATGTGCCGTGGTGGTATTGTATAGTAATATTTAAAATTAACCGATTCTAAACATTCTGCCGAAAGAACGCATCTGTCCACGTAATTGTTTTCTGTTTAGTTAATATAAGATCTTATTGATTTTTTATAATAAGATATTTATTATTTACTTAACGTCACGTTCAATGAAATTGATTAAAGTTAGAATATCTAAGGCCACCCATTTCTCACGAAAAGAATTTCTTTTGATCTATACTTAATATAAAAATATGTATAGGTGGTCAAATAAATTAAGACATTTTACGAGTTCAAGAAAATGTCTAATAAATTCATAACAAAATATAAATCCTTTTTTTTATTTTTAGAATAAAATACGAATGTCCTAAACTTGTTTGTAACATTAGTATGTATTATTCAACATTATTACATTCAAACATTTTCTCTTACATTGTTGCTATAGGACCGGGACTCCATAGAATCGACAAATCTGGTTTTTAGAACGTTGTGGGAGATCATCCACGGTACAATAGTAAAATATGGGAGAGTGAGTCCTTTTCACATTGTGAATGTAACATAGTCGTTTATTAGTCGATGATCAAGGTTTTCGATTTCGCTCATCATCAATATAAACCTTGTGGACGACTTTTGATAATAAACTAAGTGAAGAAGAATAGTATAAAATTTGTATGTATATAATTTTGTCAAAATTATACAATTTATATGTTTCAAGATGGATGTATTTGAATTATTTACATTTATAATGAATTAGTCATCTCGAGAGAGATTCACAATGTATTCTACCACTATACGGCATATCTTACAAGTGGGCTTGCCATCAGATCTGCCGCATGTAATAAACATGTAAACTGTCCTCTATGTTGCAATTTTTGGTTGCAACAAGAAATTAAAACCTTTGGAATTTAAAATGTAAAACGTATTTCTTCCAAATACTTGTCTTTTACAGCACAATCGAAACTTCAATAGACGTTTCTGATTTTATCCGTGTTAAAGTGTTGGTTTAGTTCTAATTTATGTAATTGAAGTGTCACTGAAATTAAACTTTTAAATACATATTCAATGTGATTGGATTATAGGTATTATGAATTGCGTTATGTGAAAACGTCCAAATACATCACAAATATCGTCGTTGGATCAATGAAACCTCTTATGTGTCATTTTTTTTTCGAAGATGAGATATTGGTATCAAACGATTCGTCTCATCGGGCCGAACAATTTGGTACCAATATCTCATCTTCAAAAAAAATAGATATCTAATGAAGAAAATGTGATAAATTCAAATAACCGAATGGCATACAATGCTTATTTTACATTATCATAGTATGAAAAGGGTTCTGGTAGTACCTACCGATGTTGTATTGAAATAAACGGTGAGACACAGACACAGAGTTTGGAGAAGAATGATGAATGGTAAAATGTATAACGTATAAATAGGTGTATATTATATATGTACATACATAAAGATTGTTAAAATGAGAATATATAAAAATGTACTCGTACTATACATCTTATAGTGAATGTGCCTAAAAGACGATCAGATTCTGTTCTTTGGGCTATAAAGAGGATTATAATGTTGGTCCCGGTTGGTCCATATGGCCTAAAAAGGCATCAAATAACATTGGTTTTTGATTGACAACTTATTTATATTGGCACTGTTATATTATGAAAAAAGATATATTATGTGTTATAGGCCTAATGCATCAATATATAGATAAAAGTTGTAGTTAGCTATCTAAAGGATAAATACATCTTATGGATAAAGTGATGGTTAAATTTATTTGCCGCATCAATCTATAACTATCCAGTGGATAGCTATCCACCAGTCTTAAATGTTGGCTACACTGAGTTCGCATGTTTTGTCTATGGTTTTAGCTTGATCCTCGTTTGGCGCCAATTTTGCTCCCACTTTTGTATATTTGTATATTTATTATTTGCAAATCAAAAGAGATTTTAATATAATAATTAACTTATATAATTGTAAAAATATGCTTCCAGGTAAAGAAAAAATATTGTTAAATATATTTTTACACATATTATGAAATACTTTGCGTGAAAACAACACTCATAGCTCGAAACATTATATTAGGATTTTACTTTTGTTATTTTTCAATTAAAATTCCGTTTTAAGTAATTTTTTGTTGTTTATTAATACATTCTACCACATTTTGAATACATTTTTATACAAAATATCATACATTTTTGTAGTTGATAAAATATGCATAATCTGATAATGCCATCTACCGTATATAGCTAAAAGTATTACGTGAATCGATTCTACGAAAACAAAAATGGCGGTTATGTCATCTTTCCTTCAAAGTAATCACCGCGTTATTTGTAGAATATTTTCTTTGAGATGATTGAAACAATGATTTAACAACATTTTTAAACATAATACGACATTGTTGAACGTCAAAAAATACTCATACTCGATGTATGAAGCAAAAACAACACATAACGCATCCTTCACAGCTGTTCACAAACGACGCCATTTTGATAATTGGGACGATTTAACCTAAGGGCAGCGTTCATAGAGTCGTCGAGTGATCACTCGACGACGCTCCAGCCGTTCACGCGCCCGGAGCGAGTCACCCGACGACTCGCACTTTCGCGTTCAGGATGTCGTCGGGCGTACAACCGAACAACCGAATTCATAGCAGGGTGATTATCGCTCTGACAGTTAACTTGACGTTTGAGTGATGATGGCTGTCAAAACAATTGCGAAGTTAATCGTAATTATGGTGTATTCTTGTCGTATACAATTTTTCAACATAGAAAATCATATTTTTTTAGTTAAAGAAGTGAAATGGAAGAGAAATTAAAATAGTTAGTGCAGATTTTTCAGATCGCGAATGAATCTTGCGAAAATGGCGCCATTACAATGACATTTGGATCATAAAACGCTCAAAGTTGTTCACGATATCCGGGGTGACATTCGCCACTCACTGCAACTTCATGGTCGCTCAGGTCACTCGACGTCGAGCGATATTCATGCTATCGTGAACCCAGCCAAGGATAAATTTTATCCACCACTTTAAGATGTAGTTAAAAATGGCGTCGTTTATCCTAGGGATAGGCCGTATCTTTACATTGATGCGGCAAATATCCTAGAGATAGGCTTATCCTCAGGATAAATTTATCTATCTACAGATTGATGCGTTGGGCCATAGAAACATTAGCACATGTCCAAAAGTAAATGGCGCTAATTCGTTTCTGCCTACTCCGTAAGGGAAGCGTCGTGATGGGATCTACTGAATATGTATATTATTTAGTGCAAGAAACTGATAAAAAAAAGATACGTCAAAGATATGAAAATACATGCTGATTTTTCATTATGAATAAAATATTAAAATAACTATAATCTCTAATGGGAAATTACACTTGTATTACTGTTCCGTTTTCATTTCACCTATTTCTTACTACAGTAGTTGGTTAAAATGACAAGACCAGTACAAAAGGGAGTGATAAAAATCAGATGGAGACCTATGTCCAAAAATGACTAAAGAAGAAAATGGTACAGCTGTTAAAACTTAAAAGTAGTTCGTATGTTTTCAAAATAAAGTTTATGTAGGTAACCTACGTTTCTTTTTCCATCAGTTGTGAACCCCTGAGCCCATAAGTCTCTTGGTTGAGTTGTGTTTGAATTGTGAAACTCGTAAAACAAAATTATTTAGTATTCCGTGTCAAGTCCGTGTCAGGGCTTTAAATTAAAATGTTAAAAATAAATAAACAATCAAATTGCCCCAATACAAAATACACAAAAGAATTCGTGGTCAGTTCTGTATAATACGTACCTATACTAAATGAATACCATACCGCACAAAATTATTAAGGTATTGTTATACATAAGTAAAAACTTAGAACAATATAATATCCATATTTATAATTCGAAGCAACAAGAAAATGGGGGCAAGGAAGGAACCTCCAAGTGGTGCCCCTGGAAGGTAACTAAATTTTATACTCGAATGCAAACGGAATTTCAGCTGCAAAGTTACCAAGAACCGAACCTTCCAATACGAACCAGAAAAACCTATTGAAAAATGTCCTCACAAATAATGAGTCCCAAAAGGCCCTTTTAGGGCCAAAACTGACGCTGATCCGGAGCATGTGACTGTGGTGCAGCACAGACTATGCCACACTTATTGGAGTGTCCATTGTGCCCTGTCACTTGCACTATGGACGATATTTTTGACGCATGTCCACCTGCTGTGCGTTTTGCACAGTACTGGAGATCAGTTTGATTGGTTTTTTTCTGGGTTTCGACACGATAAATAAATAAGAAGAAAATTAGAGATATATTATAAATGAACATTTTTCATCGGAGCTTTTGGAAAATAATACATTACCCACATTTTCTTAAAAGGTTTAGTGTATCGTGTAAACGAGATATTTGAAAAACATCAAATAATTAATATCAATTGACAAACTTCAGATAACCCAGGACAGTGGTTACAGTATTTTTCAAATTTTGCCCTCCCTTTCGCACAGTCAAAAACGAATACTTTAATATGTATATTTGAATAATAGATCAAAAAATGTAGGAAATAAAGTCTGAATTAATCAACAACATTGGTATAAACTTGAATCGAACAACGTCAAGACTTTACACGGTAGATCTTCTCTTCGCCCGAATATCAATTTGGTATAAGTTTGTTAAAAAGTAGGAGTGACCACAAATAATGAACCCCAACTATTTTACTCCATCGAATAACAAGCTTTGGACAAAATGACCTAAACTTACATAGGTACTTCCTAGAATGTTATCAATGCGCCCACATAACCAAAACAATCAACAAGGTAATTAATATCCCAGAGTAAAAATACGGAAATTCTTCCGAATACCAGACATATGTTTGAATGAACATTGTAACATATTCTCGTAACATTGGTAGTGGAATTCAAAAACACAAGACGGCCAGCTGATTATAATTGTTGATAGCCAGAAATAAAAAAGGAGCCTTATTGAAATGTTGGGTCATTATTGATTCTCATCGTGAATTATTCAGATATCAAATTCGATCTTTTTATGAACGGCATTCTTCAATTTAATATACTATACAGTACAATGTTGTCCGAATTCCATATAACTATCACCTCTCATGAATTGTGAGTGAGCGAGATAAAAAATATACAAATACGTCATCGACATGTGCGATGGACAACCGGTAATCAATGCAGATAAATATGATGTAAGAGGATACCGTTGTTGTAGTTGGTAGGTGGACAGAATGCAAGTTTTATTTATATACAATATAGTAGGTATAGTAAGGGTACACGACTTTCCGTGATGTCTTCGTTAATGAAACATTTTTATCGAACATCCACAGTGGATTAGTAGGAGGTACAAACGGGTGTACCACAGGGATCCCAATTAGGGCCGGTAAGAGTAAGCATTTATGAAACTTGCACATTTCTCAGAAGTTTCAAAATAATTATATAGGCACATATATGTATTAAATTTCTATACTTTTAATATATACATCTATGTATTTAATTTCTATACTTTTTTTGTCTTAATTTTCTATACTTATGTGTACCTACATCATATGAACTATGTACCTATGTAAATATATAACATGTAAAAGGCTAGCGCCGTGAATTGTTAATAAATAAATTTATGTTTACGATAAATACTTAGGTAGTTAATTACTTTATGTACCTATCTCAAAGACAACCAATATAAAGTTTCAAAATAAGTACAAACATTAACCTATACCGTTTACTTTAATACATACCCACAAACATGTTTCTCAAAAACTGAGAACAGTTCATGAAAAGGAAAAAAAGAGGTGAGTGCCAAATATGCAAGCTATCCACTTCGTGCCAATAAAAGTTAAGATAGTAATTCAGGATGGCTAAATTAAGCTAACCTTATGAAATATAAAAGAAATAAAATTTCACATTTTATTATCATAAACACGTACGGAATTTTATTCAGAGATCGATTTTCTAAATTGAGACATCAACGAATACTACATAATAAACATAAACCATCACCAATAAATCAAAGATGTAGTAGCGACAGGACAATGGTCACTTTTATTATTTAGTGAATATGTTAGTAAACAAATATAATAATACTGTACATCAGAAGAAAGATTGCTTCTGTGAAATGTATAATGAGTATAATATAATAATAATACTGTATAGTATATTTTTGTCAGTATTGCCAGTAATGCACATTGTTGTCAAACATGTGCCAAATATAGAACAGATGTGCCCTTTGAAAGAATTATATATAATTGGTTTATATAAACCTTAAAGTTTGATTTTGTGATAAATTGAACTTGAACGTACCATTTTTCTGCTGCATATTATTTTATTTAGAATGCCGTAGATGACGATATTGTTGTTTCGCATGTTGACAAATCGATTTGGAGGGTATTTATTGAAGTTATTGTAGATGAATAAGTGGTTTATTATATACCTACGTCGTGATTTTCAAAATATTAATTTCATATATGATTGCACCCTTAAATAATTTTCTAAATGCAAGTCCTGATACAGAAATATACAGTATTTACGATCACAACCATGTAATTTGGATATGAATTGAAACAAAATATTCCCAAAAACATCTATCTATCTATCTATACCCTCACGCCGTGTCCCAGGAGGGTTAGGAAGAGAGAACGGAACGCCATATAGATCTATCCTTACAAACTTCTTTCGCTTCCTCCACATTCATCCAGTTTCTCATACATGTTCGCCGATTTCTCTAACTCAACACGCGGCCGTCCTTAAGGATTTGATCCACGTGCTCAAGCCACGTGGTTCTTGGCCGTCCGCGCTTCCTCAAACCTCCTCTTTCAGACAAATACATCCTCTTCGTTATTCTTGCATTCGCTCAACATGTCCAAACCATCGTAACTTATTTCAAAAACATTCACTTCATTTTTAACAATAATGAAGTAATACAGATGTATTGATGTCATTGATATAAATTATGAAAAAGTTTACATATGACTTCAATTACGGCAAGTTTGCAACACTAGCTAAAAAAATTAAATGTCTCATTATCTGATAAGTTCAAAGAACATGAATGTATGTACTGGAAAACTTACTTTACATTAAACTTCATATGTAAAATTCAGTAACAATACCTACACAATACCGACTCATCATCATTATCTACATAACTATTATAACTCAGTTGTTATTACTTAATTGATCTTGGTT
The DNA here is from genome assembly GCA_947579605.1 of Athripsodes cinereus. Lineage (NCBI taxonomy): Eukaryota > Metazoa > Arthropoda > Insecta > Trichoptera > Leptoceridae > Athripsodes > Athripsodes cinereus. Next base: position 17,156 of record CANPUW010000056.1, read on the forward strand.
TAATGCTGCACCATATATAAAGCAGTGCATCCATTTGTGAATGATTTTGCTATATTCTCACCAGAAAGTGTAGTTGTTACCAACAACATTTTAAGCAATATCAATTTTTTTGTATGAAATTCAAAAGGGTCCAAATGTATTCTTGGTACATACTTAAAGATACTCCATACACAGACAGAAATTCCAAGTACAATATCATATACAATCGTATTGAGCAACCAAAGAATACATGGTCCAGCGTCTCTTCCTCACCCCGCCAGTCACAATATGGAGACCACAACAAATTAATCCATACGGGTGTGTCAAAAATGCTGCACCATATTGGTAATAAGAACAGCTATTATAAAAGTTGGTATGTAACTTCTTTCATCCAATGAGCATTACTGACTGCTCATAATATTGTATTGTACGTATATTATGGCTGATCTGACTGAACACAGCAAGGCATACATATTATATATTAGTAGGTACATATATCAGCCCTCAGGCCTCATGATGGCTCTGACACGAAACAACATTATTATAAAGCTATTGTGGAATGGATACACCGTCAATAGTCATGGGAGATTTAATAGAAATGTGTAGTTATTATAATATGCAGTTGGTTCACTGGCTACTCCGCTAGTGGGAGATACCATGATGGGATAGATAGTTAGAGAGACAGGAAAATAGGAAATAAATTGAAAGGTGAAAAAAAGTTTGCTGGAAGCAGTGATATGTAATAGGAATAGATACGTAATACAATGCTTTTCTAGGATCCAAACTTGTTGTCAAATATACCATTAAGGACGAAACACTGAAAATCTTTTAATATTTTAAACAAAACCTATTCAAAAATATATCTATGCCTTTCAATTCATTGCATTAGCTATACCATAAACGTTCTTTCTGTCTCTTTTTCACAGAACGCATTGGTAATTAATGGATGCGCCCCTACCCCCTCAAACATTTCTCTTTACCGTGACAACCCATATATGGATTAGGGTTGCGAGACAAAATTATGAAAATACTAATTAATTTTTCGTATTTAATATAAAAACAATGAACATGTTACACAACATTTATTTTTATTTATTAATTCTTTACTGTATATTGATTACTAACAATTATGTACATAACAGGTATACATTCAAATCAAATACAATCAATATACAGAGAGCGAGTTCAATTAAGTATACCAACAAATTAGAGAACTAATAATTATTGAAAAATCTTCAATATTACAAAAAAATATTATTTATTTATTAATACATTTTACAGCATGAGAGCCTATTGCATTACAGAAAAGCTGCAAAATTACACAAAAAATTCCATACATTACATAAAAACAACCCTAAAAATACATACCTTAGAAACTAAAGAATACAAAATTACATTAATTCCTAACAATAAATATTCCGACAAAACTGATCAACTTTACATCCATCTATTTGGGTGTTAATCTTTAGGTAAATCAATTATAGAAAATCAAAACTGACAAAACTAATTTGCAATTATCAAAATATATGTTATGTTTTAACTAAATAATATTTTTTTAAATATTGACATCTTAAAAAATATATATACTTTACATTTACAGAATTATCATTAGAATTTTTTTTAAATTTATTCTGTATGGATCAAACAGTTTAGATATATCTGGGTTTTTGATATAAACCCAAATACAACCTTATACACCTTTCACAGCTAGTGAAAAACTTGTGTCGTGAAAGGGGAGTTTGCCGGCACCTAGGATCGAACCCCGGACCCCTTGTTCACAAGGCCAAGACTCCACCTCCAGGCTACCGACGAGCTCAATTGTACCTTGAGGTATTCTGCCAGACAAGATGGAGGTGAGAAAATAATTAAATTAAAAAAAAATTGGACAAAAGTTACAAAATCCGTAAAAGAATAAGTAAGGACAATGTTAGCGGTAACCCTGATTTATCTTCAATATAGATGAAGTTACACGAGGTTGCACAGAAGAAATTAAATAATTCTTTAAAAAATATTTATTAATTCAACTATTATCTAAAAAATACATTTAACTGTGCAAAGAAGTACTCCCGTCCTTTTTGAATGTGTCTCTTTTAATTTTGCATCCTTTAATCACATCTTTACCCATTTTTGTTTAATATTTTTACACTGCATCAAAACGTCCCGCGTCTATAGTGGTACAAAACACACTAAATAGGGAGTCGCCACGGCTGACGGCATATGGAGTCAGTGAGGTGCAGCGCCGGACCTACCATAGGTTCAAATGGTTCGGCCCACCAGGGCGCCGAAAGTATAAGGCGGCACATAGATTAACTCTGGATTAAGTTTTAATCAGAGATTTTATAAATAAATAATTTAATAAGTACTTCCGCATTGATTGCTATACTTCCGCTTGCATAGAGAGTTACACATAACACAAAATGTATCGGTTTTATAAGATTAACTATTTTTGAAATTCCCGCGAAAAGTAGCACGCTCTTATACCTCATCACTGTCGACTCATATAAATATATAATACAATTTGATTTCTTCATTTAAGTTCAAAGGATTTTGAATGTTACGTACTCTAACTTTTCCATACATAATAAGGGTCAAAATCTCGTGTATCTCCGTTTTTTCAATGTCTCATACAAGCGCCTCGCTCAGCACTAATACAACTCTAAACGCTTCTACATAGATTCTCACTAATGCATACAAGATATGCAACCAACTAAACCAACCAACTGATCCAATAGCGGTTACATACAACCACAACGCGCCCTTTGCGCTCCTACATATATTCTCACTAATACATACAAGGCGCCCTTTAAAATTCAAACAACAACCAGAAATGAAACTATTACCTAGCGGAAACAATGTGTGCTTTGGTTGATTATAACAGAACGTATCTTAAAACACTAGGTGGATGTGCACCATACAACATGGATTATCTTCGTTTTACAGAAAATGTACTTCGTGCACCCGAATGACATTCGCTTCTGGTTTAATCGTTGCAATATTGACATAAATGTTATAATATGCGTAGATTATAATAGTACTACGATAATTATTTAAAATATTTTTAAAAATATTGCAACCAAATATTATTATGGGCATATATTATTACAATACTAATTAAAATATTGAAAGCCTAATGTAATATACATATTTTCATACCTACATAACGATTATATTATTATATTATGTTTTTCGACGATTTTGTTTTTGTTTGCATAAACTCTTTTGCAGTTGACCGCCGTTATGAATGCTGTTCTATTATGAATTTATGATGATGACAAATGACCGTTGTCCGTTGCGTTGTAGGTACCTATTTACTTAATTAACCGCACGTATTAATTTTTGGCGTAAAAAATAATTATTATTATCGTATGATACGAGTATTGCTAAATATCGTTATTAATTATCGTATTAGATTTATTTGGCTTATGAAATTTTATGTATTATCTTGTTCTTTCTTCTGTTCTGTTTTTTCGTGTGTTTACTCAAAGTGTATACTTGAGATTTTGTGAGTGTTTATAGTTTTCTTCAGTTATTTTAATTTTTATATAGGATATAAGGTTAATTTTACTTCCACACATCCCATGTAAGTATTGAAATAGTAGTATAATTATTGTATTTAGAACTTGGTTGTTGTTTTCTCATCATATCTAATAATGTCTCCTCCGTTGAAAAAAAAATTATCAGGAGCCCAATTTAAAAAACTACGGTTGCAAAGAGAGGCTGAGTCAAAATTGAAACAGGTGCCAATAGAAAGTATGTTTTTGTCCAAATCCAAAGACATTGTCATATGTAATTCAAACAGTGTTAAAATGTCTTCAGAAGCTCACGCTAATTCAGTTGAAAATATTCCTTCCTCGTGCAAACAAAAAGACTCGGTATTTTCTCAAATCGATAATATTGCTATTTCAGAAGCGAGTTCATCTCAATCCACGTCTAGCACTTTTGACACTGAAGATCCAGCTAAATGGCCAGTAATTATTAATAGGGATATTCGTAATTTTCTGGTAGAATTTGGACCTTTTCGTGTTACAAAACACTGTTTTCCAGTTAGTAATGGTCGTAAGTTTAATACAAACTTTTATAAACAAACATTATCCAATGGTGAGGTAATAGATAGAGAATGGTTGGTATATTCCAAATCAGAAGATAAGGTTTTTTGTTTTTGTTGCAAGTTGTTTTCTTCTGAGAGTAATAATTCTTTCATTAAAATTGGATTTAACGATTGGAATCACGCCAGTAGAGCACTGTCTTCGCATGAAAAATCTTCAATACATTTGAATAGTTTTACCGCCTGGAAAGATTTTGTTGCGATGTTAAGTCGACAAAAAACTATTGACAGCAGTCTTCAAACACAGCTCAGTCTTGAAATTGAAAAAAATAGATCTATTTTGAAACGAATTTTGTTGGCGGTTAAATACTTAGGTACTCAATCGTTAGCTTTTCGTGGTGGTTCAGATGTCTTGTATCATTCGAATAATGGAAACTTTGTAGAAAGCATTGCCGAAATAGATCCAATAATGCGTGATTTTTTGCAAAAGAATGGCAGTGACTTTACGTACTGCAGTAAAACCATTCAAAATGAGCTAATTTTTCTTATAGGCAGGGAAATTAGACAGTTCATTTCTTCAAAGATTTTGGAATCTACTTACTACTCAATAATTGTTGATTGTACTAGGGATGTCAGTCGTCAAGAGCAGCTTACTTTAGTAATTAGATTTGCTTCGAAAGAAAAGAAGGAGTATGTTATTAAAGAACATTTTGTAGGATTTTTATGTGCTCCAATTTCAACTGGCGCAGGATTGACAGAACTTATTTTGAAACAGATTCAGGAGTTAGGTCTTTCAATCGAATTTCTTCGAGGTCAAGGATATGACAATGGATCTAATATGAAAGGCAAAAATTTGGGTGTCCAGAACAGAATAAGAGCATTGGAACCTCGAGCATTTTTTGTTCCGTGTACATGTCACAGCCTCAATTTAGTAATTAATGACTCTGTTTGTTCTTCTGTTGACATTGTTTCTTTTTTTGGTATTATCCAAAGCACTTACGTATTTTTTTCAACTTCTGTGGCTCGTTGGGATATCTTTAAGATTCATGTTAAGGGTTTAACATTAAAACCTCTTTGCGAAACTCGATGGTCTAGCAGGGTTAATGCGATAAGACCTTTCAGATTTTTTTTGAAAAATATATTGGAGGCTGTTATTCACATCGAAGAAGGAGATTTTGATAAGGAGACTAAAGTGTCGGCTAAAAATATAGGGAGTTGTTTACTCAATTTCAAATTTGTTGTTATTCTTGTCATTTGGTATGACATTCTATCCACGATAGATAAGGCTAGCAAAATTCTTCAGTCCCCGAAACTCAATATAGAAGCCGCAGTAGAGATTCTAGAGTCTTGCAAAAACTTTTTAGAGGATTATCGTTCTGATCAAGGTTTCGCTAAGGCATTATCGGTTGCTAAAGATATTTCTGAAGAGGTCGGATTGGATCCCAAATTTCCTGAATCGTCATCTACTCGAATGCGCATGAAAAGAAAAATGTTTGAGTATGAATGTACCGACGAAGTGATAGGCGATTTTCAAAAAAAATTTCAAGTAGAATGTTTCTATGTAGTTTTGGATAAGGCTATTGCATCCGTGTCTGAAAGATTTTCTCAATTGAGAGAGCACAAAAAAATATTTGAGGTGTTGTATGACATCGGTAATTTTGTCGATAATGATAATTCACGTCAGAGTTGTAAGAATATAGAAACGTCATTGACTAATGGGACAAAGTCGGATATCGATGGGTTAGGGCTGTTTGAGGAATTAAAAAAAATTTCAACCTTGGTTCCCAAAAACAGTAGTTGCTTAGATTCATTGAATTTCATCGTCAGTAAAGAATGGGAACATATCTTCCCAAACCTGTATTTATGTCTTCGAATACTTGTAACCATTCCCGTATCCGTAGCGACTGGGGAACGCACTTTTTCAAAATTAAAATTAATTAAAAATTATTTACGGAGTTCCATGTCTCAAGAGAGGTTAGATGGGTTAGCGCTGATGTCAATCGAAAGTGAAATATGCAGGTCGTTGTCTTATGATGAATTAACTAAGAAATTTGCAAGTGCAAAAACTCGAAAAATCGTATTTTCTTAATAGGTTCCGTTCCTACTATTTTCCAATTTGTTGTCAATTTATTTATTTCAGCATATTTTCAATCAAATTTTGTTCGTGTTCTTGTTCATCGGCCAAACATTTCAATAAGATATTATTTATTTACTTGATTCAAGAAAATCTACGTAGTTTTGTGTGCATGGAGGTTTAGAATCAAATGAGTTAAGGATGAATGTTAAAAAAAACAAATATAATGGTTTTGGAAAGAGAGGGTAAAAGAACAATTTGAAAAGTAAATGTGAGAGCAGGTGGATGAGCATGGGTACATAGAAAGTTTGTTTACGAGGAATGATCTTTTTGAAATAGAGATTGAAAGATGTAAGCTAGTAGGGCATAGAATAAACGAAGGGCTCATGTCGATGATTGCGAGTAAGAAAATATGCGAAAGGGCTGGTACATCAGGCTGTATTCGTCCCGAATATAATATATGGTAGCGCGTGATGGACACGGTTGAAGAAGGACGAATGCAGGAGTAATGCCGTTGAAATTCGAAGAATATGTGAGAGGAAACTGGCAGACAGAGTGAAGTAAGAATAAGAGAGAAATCTTAGTTGTATGTGAGTGTTATGACAAAGATGTAAGTAAGTTTAGATTATTTAGTCACGTCGAAAAAATTAGTAAGGAACTATTGACGAGAAAAATCTACATAGCTGAAAGGCAAGGTGCTAGGAAGCGGCACCATGGTTAGATTATATCGACCAAATCCTGAAGAATGGTGACGTCAGAAGCAGGAGACATAGAAGGGCATACATGAGGAACTGTATGAATGCGATGGAAGCGAGAGAAGCCTGTTCTGTCAAGATTGGGTTGCTTATTGTTCTTGCCTTTCTGCCTATCCCCTAGAGGACAAGGCGTAATTAGATAGATAGACTGATATTTTGTTTATTATTAATTATGTTAAGTAGGTACCTAGTAAAATATTACCTATCAATAATATTTTTTGTTAGTTTACAAGTAGTGAAGTTAAAGAATTTTCTTTAATATCTTCCGAGTTAATTTTGGGATTAGGCCTGCTGATTGTCTTACCGACTGGCAGGGAAACCTATAAAAAAAACGAGTCGATGGTCTTACCTCCTGGGTCGACATGGAAACAGACTAGCTCATTTTGTATCTAATAGCTGTAACTGGAAATTACAGATACTTGCATAAAAATATTGTGCATGAATTTATAATGCTTATATTTAGGTAAATAATTTACCATTAATAGTTATGTTTATCTATGTATCTATCCCATGACGCCATGTCCTCTTGGGGCTACGTTTTCTTATTTAGCTACAGGTAGATAAATATTTTTCATCTACCTATAGCTACACATCATGTTTGTACTAAAAACACTCGTATTTGAGTAAAAGTTTTCAATATCAAGATACAAAAATATGTTACGCCTAGGTATATTAATAATAAACATGGTGGTAGGTCGATATAAATTTTTTTATAAGGTAGGTAGATACTAATTACATTTTGTAAAAGTAGGCAAATAAGAAACGTAACTTCATATTTTTTGCGTATTATCACATTTTGTTATGATACGAAAATATTTTTTGGAAAAGAGGTGGGGAAGGGGGGGGGGGGCGCAGGATCTCTATTTGAACCAAGCGCAAAATGCGGTTGATCCGGCACTGGTGAGGTGGACTCACATTTCGTGCGTTCTCTTCGTATCTATTCTTATAACATATCTCTGGCTGGAAGAGTATAATTATTCTGATTAAAAGAGACTCGATTTCATGCAGAATTTTTCGGAAATCCAAAAATTTCTATTTTACTTTCATATTAAATTTTATTCATTTTTTCGTGTATTTTTGTGCCTCGTTAGTAAATCTCCTTCGAGCTTTTCTCTTAAATATGCATATACCTACGGCAGTGACGGAGTTGCAATGAAAAATTCGGACAAAAACTCAGACCATAGTCAATATGATCAAAAGATACAAACCCATTATATGTATTTTGGAAGTTTTAATATTAATATTTCATGTATGGATGGATGGTTTGCAGCAGTGTTTTTCTTGTTATGAATGTGATTGTGTTAATATAGGAGATGAATGCTTTTTGTGATTGTGTATATGTTTCAGTATGATTGATATGTTTGTGAGATGTTTGCCCTAGAACAGGTTATACCTAGTTGGGCAGCATCAATGAAAATATATATAAGATTTGTTATTTATTGAAAAAAAAAATATTACAACAGATCGTAGAACAGAGATGAACAGATCGGGGTGCGATGTTATTGCAGAATTTTGTAAGATTTTTATAAATTGATAGAAGTTTATCCCATTGGTCTGGGTGCTGAATATTATATAATTATGTAGCCTCTACCTCCAGTGGTTCGAACTGTTCATAGTTCCAAGAATAACCTGTACAACAGTTCATACTATAGATTATTTATTATATAATATTATAATATGTATGTTGAAGGCAATAATGATGTTTCGTGAGCTGTACTTGTTGTTATGAAGGCAGAGCTAGCAAAGACGGGATTAGTCTTTTAGTCTTTTTATATTAGTGATGCTTTCTAAATGAAGTTTTTTATTATTAAGACTTTTCACATTTTTACATTCAAGAAAATACTCGGCCCGAAATGACTCAATTATAGAACGCCGCTGAACCTTTGGAGATCTTTCATTTTATATAGGTATATAAAATTTTAAAATAAAATACTATTTATCAGAACTACGTGGCTTTACTACGTAGATCGATTTTTTTAAGCACAGCCGCGTGTTGAATATGAGAAATCGGCGTGCATGTATGGGAAACTGGATGAATGTGGAGGAAGCAAAATAAGTATGTAGGGATATATCAATATGGCGTTTCGTTCTCTCTGCCTACTCCACATGGGACAAGGCGTGAAAATATAGATAGATATGGAAAGGTATGGAAAAAATGTTTTCAATATGAAATACTTAAAACTATTCAATTATAAATTACAAAGGTAGTGCAAATGACAAACTCAATCAGATAATTTGATTTTTTTTTTTTATAAAAGATATACCTGGGTTTTTGTTATAAACCAAAATACAACCTTATACACCTTTCACAGTAAGCTACTAAAAGCTTGTGTCGTGAAAGGGGAGTTTGCCGGCACCTGGGATCGAACCACGGGCCCCTTGTTCACGAGGCCGAGACTCTACCTTCAGGCTACCGACGAACTCATTGAATTGAAACCCATGTCTACACAATGGAATGACATTGCGCAAAATATAAAAGAAAGAATTGCAAAACGTGTACCAACTCAAGCGCAGGTGAATTGCCTTAATGAGCCTAGCCAATTCCTAGTCAATTGCTGGACGTTTATATTTTGCACAATACTGTTGCATTAGGTAGACATGATTCTCCAATTGAGATTATCTGATATATAAATTAAATCATTAGCTGGTCGACGCGATGTGATGGCCTCGTATTAATAGTAATAAATTCTAGAGAGACTAACTCAGAAAAAAAGAAGTTCAGGCAATATTATAGGATTATGTATTCATTTCGTGTGATTTCAAGTTGAAAACCAATATATCAATATACCCTTGATTAACGTTTATCTTGAGCTAGCCCATAGTTTGGTTAAATTTGCTTTTTCATCCAATAAACTTTAATATTTCACAACTATTTTACACCGAAATGTAAGACACACATAGAGTGATTGTCAGTAATACTTATCAGGCCTTAAGAGCTGATGTGTGTTAAAGCAACGTTTACCAAACTGAGGGCTAGCTCAGAATTAGCGTCATCCTAAGGGCATATTGAAATATTGAGACTAAGTTTATGATAACATTTATTGAACTGTTACGATAATACTTTTTTTAATATGAATATCCACTTGAGACAATAATAATTTGTATCTGGCGTCTGTTTTGAATTTGACAGACATAAACTTATATAAATAACAAGATAATAAAAGTTTTTTTTTATTATTTGTTTCATCTACAATGAATTTAACGGCGACATGGCGCGCTGATGCTCCCGTCTGGAGCCATAAAATATATTCACTTGTAGTACAACAATGTATTTTGTACTGTAATACATGAAGCGAGAATCTTGCATTAAATGAGTCGATTAATATCAGATGATAAAATTTATCAGCAAAAAAGCAATCACTATGCATAGATTTTGAACAAGAATGATTTTTTTCAT